>JAHTLZ010000213.1:6528799-6547395 GCA_023846285.1 Phrynocephalus versicolor | reverse complement strand
GTGTGTGTGTGTGTGTGTGTGTGTGTGTGTGTGTGTGTGTGTGTGTGCTTAACCATATCCCCAAGGCCCAGAGTTTTAAATAATAAAGTACTATAGATTACTACTTTATTAGTTTTTTTAAAAGCTCATGAAAATTATCTCTTGCCCCGTGGGAGGACATTTTATCTGAAATTACAGCAACTCTGAGAAAGAGAGCGAGCGAGAGCTCTGATATCAAATTGAGAACCTCAAGTAGCTTTTCCCTACCATTTGCTCTCAGAAAGAAAGAAAATAGGCCATACAGTATCTTTCTCATGACAAATTAACTCATCATGCCCAACCTTCACTATATAAAGGGAGATACTGTCTCATTCCGAAGTGATCTCCTGAACATTTAGGTCAAGTGTGGCTGGTTGAGAAAGCATGGGTGCTAACATTCTCGATGGTCAATTGGCTTTCCCCCTTATCTTCTCCCCACTGAATGTAGGTCGAGGTAGAGATAATGATATGCCATCAAGTCAACTCTGACTTCATGACAAGCCATTTCAGGGTTTTCAAGCAGGGAGTATTCAGAAGTGCTTTATCATTCCTTTCTCCAGGGGGTGTCCGGGGATTGTGGAGCATGCCCAAGGCCACATAAGCACTGCACACCAAACATGAACACACATCATGATTTTGGTCTTGAGACAAGAACAATTTCATAACTTTTGGAAGAACCCTAAGCCCATAATGATTTATATCCGGTGAGCTGGTATGCAACTTTAAACATGGCCTTCCCATCCAAGTTCATCTTGTCATCCAGAGATAAATATAAATTAGAACAAACCAAAATCAATGGGTGGGTAGCAAATATCCACAGAGCAACTAACCGTAATGGAAGAGCTTGTCCCTCAATTCAACAGCAAAAACAGCATATTACCAGGTTAAAATAACTGGTTGGGCTGAAATGAAATATTGTTGTACCGAAGCAATCATCAAGTATTGTACAAACAAGTCAAAAAATAGTCAGGGTACAACCACATAAAATAAGACGCTGACCAGATATAAGTATAAACTGGCCATCACTTCATGTTTTTGGATTGCTTTTATTATAGGTTACAAAATTCAGTAATGTCCCTTTCAAAGAGGGAAAGGCTTGTTCACTCGATTTGCCAAACACAGCTCTCTCTCTCTCTCTCTCTCTCTCTCTCTTTTAAATAAAAACAACAAGCCCACACCACATACACTCAAAACAAACAGATTCGTAGACTGAAAGGTACCAGGCGGGAGCAGTTGGAATGGAAGGGCATTTGGTCATAAAGCATAATTCATAGGAGGGCTCCACCACCACAGGAAATTGCAGTGGTCATTGTCTTGTTTTGTTTTGGTTAATGACCCAACGGAACAGGAGTCTTGACTTTGTGGCTTGCAAGGATGGGAATGAGAAGATGGTTGCCGCCTTCGATGTAGCTCACCACGTACGAAGAGCTAAGGCTGACCAACATCTCGTAATAGTGAGCCAAGAACACCATGCAGTAACAAACAAATTTAAAAAAAAAAAACCAACCAAACAAAAATTGAATGCAGCCGCGGCATTTTGCATAAATAACATAAATAGCCAAACAGAAGGAAGAAGCATGGGGTTTTCGTCTCAAAGAAGGTAGACCTTGTTGGAGCAAAGGGAAATAAAATAAAATAAATATGCAGCTCCCGAGGCACTTTGAAGGTCAGCAAGTTTTATTTGGTGATACCTTTTGTGAACATAGCCCACCTCTCTGGAGGTTGCATTGTTCCACTCCAGCAGTTACCCATCCTTCTGATTTATTTATTTATTTATTTATTTATTTATTTATTTATTTATTTATTTATTTGTTTGTTTGTTTGTTTGTTTGTTTGTTTGTTTGCTTGCTTGCTTGCTTGCTTGCTTGCTTGCTTTTATACCACCCATTTAGTCCTAGGGCTATGCTGGGCAGTTTACAACATAAAATCTCAACATAATAACAACAAATTTGGATAACCAAATACAAAACAACCAAATATAACCAGATAAATCCACACAAAAAAATTGAAATCAAATGTAACAATAATAAAGCGATTAATCAAGTAACAAAAAAAATGGGGCTAAGCAGCAAAGAGAAGGATCACCTCTTTGCTAGGGATTTAGGAAGCCAGGGAAGGCCATTCTGTAAAACCATGCTTTCAATAATTTTTGAAGGATTGAAGCAAGATGGAGACTTTTTGTGAAGACTTTGTGATAAACAGACCCACATTGGTGTCGGACAAAAAACAATTCACTAGACCATGACACACATTTTTTAGCCCTTGTGAAAATATCACAGATATCCCTGGGTCAATGTGCTGGTGGATTGTTTAATTAGGAATGGCAGAAGCATTGGTGGCCTTTCATCTTCAAAGCAAACTCCATAAGCCCATAGTTTCTAGACAAGTGTCCTGCATGCACATTTCAGTGTGCACAGCAGCCATAGTGTGTTCTGGAAATCACTGCATATGTGTGCAAATGAAGAAGTGCTTTAAATTTGTAATGCTAATATACAAGAAGGGAGAAATATTCACAGGAAAGAAAAGAGGCATCCTTACTTAATATATCCATATAATGTAGGAAGGATTCAAAAATTATTGCTCATTATTACTAAAGATGAGTAAGAAGAACTGCTGTTTCATTCCAGCTTGGTTTTATGACCGAATTGGTGTTTGGCACATCCCAGCCCTTTTTCATTGAGGAGATGCCCACTCAGAGGCACACCGCTCCGGAGGAGATGGGGCAGGGAAGCCAGGGTGCTGCCTTTGAGTGGGCCCTTGCCAGGAGCAGCCATAACATAAACTGCCAAACTAGAGGTTCATGCCTAATTATTACTACTAGGATAATTATCATCTCAACGGTTAAAGCTCCTGGCATTGATGATTCCAAAATATCTTAGCATTATTTCTGCTAATGAACTGAAACAAACACAGTGGTGGTCCCATGAATATTACGATCTAGTACAGCCAGGTCCAAACTTCGGTCCTCCGGGTGTTTTGGACCACAACTCCCACAGTCCCTTGGCATTGGCAATCTAAGCTTAGAATTCTGGGATTTGTGGTCCAAAACATCAGGAGGGTTGAAGTTTGGACATGCCTGCCCTAGTTGGTCTTAAAGTATTTAATTTAGCATCACACATTGCAATGGTTTCACTACGCAGTACGTTTAGGGGAAAGGGTTTGAAAGCAACCCATGGAAGAATTCCCGAACAGAACTGCAGGCCCCAGTTGACACCAGCCTCATGGAGCCAGGTGAAACTGTAGACAGATCTGTTTGGGCAAAATAAGTGTGCAGAGAACATGTCCCTGCAGAGCCAAGCTGCAGAAAACTTATAGCCATCTCAGCATCTGGATCCAGTAGATGGCAGCCTTGCATTCTGCCACTCGATACTGTCTGGAAGGGTTCCAGTGGCCATTCGTATTCCTAGAACTTCTAGTCTTCCAAGGTCTGGTTGCAATTTTGAAAATTCTGTCCCTCAGAGAGAAGTAGAGTTTGGGCGTTTATACACGACCCCTAAACTCCACAGCAAATGGCTGCAAGCTCCGGAGCTTACAATTGTTTCCCCACCAGCTCTGGAGCTTACAGAAAATTAAATGTGACCACGCCCCCATAAGCGCGTCCCAGCACAGTTTTCTTGTACCTGCTCTTCCGGGGTGAAAATTGCTTGATGCGGTGTAAGGATAGTGAGTGCGGGGCTCTCCTCGCTTCTGTTTGTTGTTTTTTTGGCTCCCGCCCCATTTAAGAGCTACTTTACGGAGACAGGAATGTTGCCGCGGCAAGAACGGAGGCAGAACGGGAGGTGAGCCACGATTTTTCTTCCTTTTTTTTCTCCCTCCCCTCATGCGCCCAGCAGCCAGGGTGGGGACACAGGAAGAGCGACAAGCCCCTAAGATCTCTGGTCCGAATTTAAGGGACCAGCAGATTTTAGGGGTCATGTAAAAGCGCCCTTTGTGAGGAATGGCAGTTCAATGTCTTTGTGAGTTCCACTGTAGCTTCTGAAAAACGCAACTTCTTTCTTCTCTTCCCAATTCTAAAGAATGCCAGTGTCTCCCTGAGGAGTGTGACACAACTCACCAGTCAAGTTATCCCCACCCCTACCACCTATTGAGCATGCAGATGCTTTGAGCATGCTCAATAGCTATCACCAACATGGTGGTACCCATGTGGTGATCCCTAAAATGGCCACCACCATTTGTCACATGGTCTCAGTATCCCTGCCCCTAACATCTATTGAGCATGCTCAATAACTGTCCCCAACATGCACCCTTTGGCAGTCCCTAACATTTGTCACATGGTGGCACCCATTTGGCAGTCCCTAACATTTGTCACATGGTGGCACCCATGAGGTGATCCCTAACATTTGTCACATGGTCACAGTATCCCTGCCCCTACCCTCTATTTATCATGCTCATTGGTTTGAGCATGCTCAATAGTTGTCCCCAACATAGTGGCACCCATGTGGCAATCCCTAACATGGCCACCACCATTTGTCACATGGTCACAGTTTCCATCCCTCACAATAGAATTTTTTTTCTTTTTTCTTTTTGTGTGTTCTTGGTAGCTTTAATATTACATTTTAATGCCGTAAATTGCCTCTTCTAATTCCCTATTCTTAACTTGAATATGTTTTGAATGTTCTGGGCTGTATATAGGCCCCTCACTATTGTAAGCCACCTTGGGTCTTTTTCCAAGGAGAAAGATGGGGTAAAAATATTTAAAATAAGTAAAATAAATATGGATAGTGTTTTTGATTCTAGGAGAAAATGGTTGCCTTGGCCTTTAGAAAAAGGGTCTTGGTTGACATTGAGGCTCTACGTTCTCAAGAGCATATTGTCTTGAAGTCTTAAGGCCGGAGCGATTTTCAGAAGGAAAAGAAGGAAGCATCAATATTCTAATTGCTCGGCTCACGGTGGCAATAACAGTTAAAGCTCTAGCAGAAAAGGGAAACATGCACTTTGAAGCAGAATGGCTCTCCCATTAATTCTCCCGAGCTGACACCCTCCGACAATCCCTTAATGTAGTCCTAGGAAGGGAGCCAAGTAAGATAAATGAGGTTGGATTTGGGGGGCATCTCAAAAGCAGTTATTAGTCGCAAGAATACCACAATTAGGTTAGGAGTGGTTTTCTTTTTTAAAAGGTTCAGGGGGTTGCTGCATCCAAGGTTCCTTGTTTGCTTGCTTGCCTGCTTCCATTCTGTTTATCATATTCAATTGCTTTCACTCACTATTATTATAAATGGAAGGGCAGTCAACAACATACTTCTGCGCATCCCCACAGCAAGTGGGGCTCTTAAGCATTCCTGTCTTTAAACACTTGATGGTTTCTCTTCAATAGGAAGGGGGAATGAAAAAGACAGTGGTCAACATTGCAAAGAGTTAGACCCACGGCGGGGATGATTATTCTAAGCATACTGCATCCACCTCAACCCAATAAACGAGGATTTCCCATGGTGTATTTGAAGAGGTGATCAAAGAACCTCCATGACTCTCCCTCTCCTGCATCAGCTTGATCCAGATTAGGGATGGGCATGAAATGGAAAAAATAGAGTTTTGTTTCATTTCGTTTTGTTTCTACTCACACAATGGCGTCCAAACTTCAGCGCTCCAGATGTTTTGGACCACAACTCCCACAGTCCTTTGTCATTGGCAATCTAGGCTTGGGATTCTGGGAGGGCCAAAGTTTTGACAGCCCTGTAAACTAGCAGTTTGTTTCATTTCATTTCTAAATGAATTTTTGTAAAGAAAATTGTAATAAAATGGAACAATAATAAAACAAATTCTTACTCTATAAAATGGCTCCCCTGGATCCTAGAGGCACCAAGTTTGGCGGGTAGCTTTTTACAAGGGAGCCATTTTACTGAGTAATGAAATGTTTTGGTTTCAAAGGGGAAAAGAAGTGTTTCGTTTTGCTTCATTTTGTAAAAAAATGCTGTTTCTCATTTGTTTTGTTTTGTAACATTTTGAAAGCTTAAGAAACGACTAAACAGTTTGTTGTTTTTCATTCTAGTCCAGTGAGTGAGCAAGGGGAGTCCAAAGTACGATTTTTAAAGCATTTCTGTGTGCAGGCATCCCCCAACGCCCCAGACCAGAGGGAAAACACTAAAAACAATGGATGCTGGCAGAGACACAGTTTTTTCCCCCTCCCCTTGACTGGCCTGCTTGATCGCCCGCCATTCTGTGTTTGGACCTTTGGATGTTTTAGCTGTCATATTTTACTTTTGTGTAAACTGCCCTGAGTCCCCTTGAGGGAAATAGGCGCGGTATATAAATGTGAAAATAAATAAATAAATAAATAAATAAATAAATAAATAAATAAATAAATAGACTAGGTATGCAGGGAGGCTGCAAAGGCAGCGGCGGGCGTTGCCCAGGGTGCAAGGCAGCCACAGATTGACTGCACTGCAGGGCAAGGGAGGGTACTCACCGAGAGGTACTCAGCATGCATGCACACAGGGAGGTTGCAGGACTGAAGCTAGAGTCACAGAGACAGCAATCCCACCCTGACTCCCACCAGAGACTGCAAGGAGGACGGGGGCTGCCAGAGCTTTTTATGCCCTCTGTGGCTGCCAGACCTGCCCACCCAGTCTGCAACCTGGGCATGCTATTGGTTGAACATGATCCCATCACATGGCTTGCCTCCATTTTGTGGCTGGTGGCGACATCCATTTTAAAGGGAAAAGAAAAACTACATCACGATGGGAGAAGACAAAAACAAATGTTTTAAGGACCCCAACCCCCCTGGTAGGTATTATCAGACAATATAAATAATTATCGCTGCATTTTTACAGATGTCCAGGGCGTTTTTTAACATTTAAAACAGCTCAGTTCATTGCGCGTCACCATTAACGGAAACGAAACGTAACGACCACAATTTTCGTGATTCTGTTAGTTTCGTTTCATTTTCATCCCACTTTTCATTTGTTGTTTCGTTACGTAATGGAAACGACAAACGTAACGGAAATGAAAAAATGTTCATTCCGTGCCCATCTCTAGGGGCAACTATATTTTTCAGCTACCAATGGCCTCAAGAGAATTTTTACTTGTTTATCTCAATTCCTGATGACACAGCTGCATTTTAATGTTCTTAGAATGTATTTATTTTTGTTTGTTTAATCTACGTGCCTTTTTCCCAATAAGGGGACTCACTGTGTTGCAAATGATAGATGTAATCATGGTAGAGGTGAACAAAATGCTTATAAACAAATGGGAGTCATTTTTTTTAAAAAAGACCTCAAACTCAGATTCTTTGGCAGATTTTTGGGGTAGTACACAGAATATGAAATGTTGATAGTGGTGAACCTGTAAAACCCTGACAAAAATCATTTGAAGGAATGTAAACATCAAACAAATCTTTCCAGCATGGATACTCACACATCCCACAAGCATGTGGATTCAAAAGATTCCAAATCTTTGTTGTGAAAATACGGAGAAAGTCACAGCCTTCTACACTATGAATAATGGAGTAACGGGCATTTTAAAGCATTTTCATAATGAAACATTTACAAGCTTAACAAAGAACCTCACATCCATTATCACAGGAGGTGAGAAAACAGTCAACTAGAGTGTAAATTTATTTAAGAACTCGGAGTGTTAGGGCCTTTTCACACGACCCCTAAAATCCGTGGCAAATGGCTTCTAGACCCGGAGCTTAAAATTGTTTCCCCACCAGCTCCGGAGTTTACAAAAAATTAAGTGTGACCACGCCCACCTAAGCGTGTCCCAGCACATCTGGAGGGCCAAAATTTGACCACCACTGACCTAGTTCAATGGTTCTCAACCTGTGAGTCCCCAGATGTTCCTGGACTACGACTCCCAGAATTTTTCCTCACTAGCTCAGCTGGCCAGGATTTCTGGGAATTGCAGTCCAGGAACATCTGGGGACCCACTGGTTGAGAACCACTGACCTAGTTCAACTAACTCTAGAAGGTCACATGCTCTAGTATTTCCAAGCCATATCAAAACATACTAAGACCTGAACTCACAGCCAGTGGTCCACCACTAAGCTATGCCCCCACTTCTTGTATCAAAGCAGGCTTCTGACTGTGCAGTGTTGTTTTTTTAACGCTGCTGCAGGCAGCCCAACGGACGCCTGTGAGTTAGGTCAGAGAACCGGCAGCAGGGAGAAAATTGCACATTAGCTCTCTCCATTATAAAGAAGCTGTCATCTTTCAGCGAAAGGCGATCCATTAATCATCTAACAATCGCTCATCCGATCTGCTCGTAGAGACATTAAACTGTGGTCCTTTCTGTCTGTCACCACTGATCATCCAGGTGGAAATTAGAAATCCCCAAACATTTTTTCTTAAAGAACAAGGCCCAACCTGCTGACCCTCAGTCATTAAAAAGAAGAGCGGAAATAAAAGGGAGGGAGGGAGGGAGGGAGGAAGGTAAAAGGATTGCCTTCGATTGTCCACAGCTATATGGAAAGTCACTGCTGAGGCATTGTATTTGCCATTGTTATTGGGGCGGGGAGGGGGGGTCCACCAGTGGTGATGAGGCCATTGCCGGATCACGTGGCTCTGAAGGGTGCTACCTAAATCACAACCTATAACAATTTCCAGTTACAGACCTTGGACAAATAATCTGTCCTCAAATTAAGACATTCATCTGAGAATCATTTGAAGGAATATTTCATTACCGGTGGAGCAATGTCTCATTCCCCGCCCTCCATCTCCAGCCCAAGACAATCCCTACCAGACACAGCTAAATAACGTCACATACTGGAAAGATGAGGAGATTCTGCAAAAGAATGCAGTAATGGTCAGCGGTTAGGAAGCCTGCTTTTCGGGGGGGGGGGGGATATGAGGTTGGAAAAAAGATGCAAAATTGAGCACAAGGAAATATTGGAGAAGAATGTGTGTGCAATGCAGTGCCTTTTTACCGGAGCCTCCGGGCACAGTGGTTAAACGGCAGTACTGCAGTGAAGACTCTGCTCACAGCCTGATGTTGATCCCAGTGGGCTCAGGTAGCCAGCTCAAGGTTCACTCAGCCTTCCATCCTTCCGAGGTCAGTAAAATGAGTACCCAGCTTGCGGGAGGGGGGACAATGTGTAGCCTGCATACTGTAACTAAACTGTAAACCACCTACAGGCTACTTGAAGTTGTATGGGGCGGTATATAAAGCAGGACACTTGCTTGACTGAGCCTTCCATCCTTCTTTGCTTGGTAAAATGTTCAAGTATTTCAGAAAAAGGAATTGAAGGACACCTTACAGCATTAATAGACAACATGACATTAAAGCAACACGGTTATAAGTAGTCATAAACACAAAATCTATGTGAACCCATAGATTCATATAAAATACACATGGTAGTCCATCATTCAGGGAAGAGTGCCTCTGAGCAAGTACAAAATGCCTTCCCTCCTTCCCGAAGCATTTTTAGCCTTCTCTCAGGTGCTTGGAATACAGGCTCTTGGCCTCATCATATATTTTTCACCCATTCGGCCTCCGTGCTTTCTTGAAGAACTGATGCTGGCCATAAACTAAGGCCAAGACAAGCCTGCTACATCATGTTTGATACATAGCTTGTTGTTGGTCCCATGATTTATATGCCAGGTGCCTGAGGTATCCGCTCTCAATTTTTCTGCAATTAAGGAGGGCAGGCAAGGGCGGCTGACAAACGGTTCTCCTATCGCTCTTTTTGCGAATGGCTATTATCCCGTGGATATCTTTTAAACTAATTCATCCCTTTTTAGAACCCACAGGTTTGGGTTGATAAATCAAGGGAGACCTGTGTGTGCCGCGAGCTGATTACAGGGTCATTCCTCAGCCACAATGTTTGACCAGAGTTTCACAACTTCATATTTTATCCAGCAGCTGGGTGATGTATCACTGCTAATCCCAGTGCAAAGCATCAAGAAATAAATAAAAAAAGGAGAAGCAAAAAGGGAGGGGAGAACGACTCGGTGTTTATAATAAATCACTGACAAGGAGTTCTTGACCTTTTCGTTTCCTACAAGGTATTTCATTGTAACACCACAGACAAACAGAATTTTTCATCGGGTGCTTAATATGCATCGGAAAAAGAACAAAGGTTTAGAAGCAACAAATAGCAGACTCGCAGCGGGACCGGAGGAGCTAGCCACTGTATCGGGATAAATCCACGAGAATAACAACTGCAACAACATCCTATTGAGAATGCCAATATCTTCCTTAAGAACCTTTATTTTTAATTTGTTTCTAGATCAGCTGACGCAGGGCGAAGTGGGCAGCTCTGCCAGACTTTGCCCCGTGGAGGCGCATGGTGTCGTATGTTGTGCCAACAGGAAACAGGCTCACCAGCCGGTCATATGATACTGCCTTGATATTTGGAATAGGAATAGGAATCTTTATTGCTGGGGCTACCAAGGTCTTGGCTAGCCCCAGCGTGGCTGTGCCATAGGAAGAAAGCAGCATGGCCCTCTTCATTGTGCCATCTGTAACCCGGTGTAGTTCCAGGTGGAAGTCTAACTGGTCAACCCAATCTTCCCAGTCCTGTGAAGTGCTGAACTCTGGCAGTATACTCAGAGGGGTAGCCATCATAACCGGTTGGGGTGGTTTAGGATTGGCGCTTGCCGTCGGCTCTCCTGTACCGTCCATGTACCGGTTGCTAGGCCACAAGCTTCCTGTGGGGTCATTGCCTGGTTCTGGTTCTGCTCAGCAGCATTCCATCCTCGTCGCCAGTGTTATATAGCGGGTCAGATGAAACCAGGCCACGCCCAAGTGAAATTCAGCTCTTTATTCATAACAGAAGCTCACGTAGCTAAGGGATACAAAGCACTGCTAAAAAGGCCCAAGGGCCAATTTATATACACACCCAGAATATCCCCATGACAGGCCATTGGATGGTTTAAACAACCTGCTGGCCCCCAATTGGACAAGCCAGAATCCTGCCCTTCAGTCATTCCCCAGCCTCCAACTCCCACATCCCACACCTGTCTCCCATCCGGCTGGGGCCCGGCTATTGCTTGGCTGGAGCTAAGATAAGTTTGGAGCCTTCCTTTCTATTTATTAGAGATGGGCAGGACTCAAAAAAAATGGTGTTTCGTTTGTCGTTTGGTCGTTTAGGGGTCCGTTTCGGTTCGTTTTCGTTTTCGTTGGGGTTTTCGCAAATTTTTCATTTTCGTTTTCATTATGCAACGAAACAAAAAAACGAAAATGAAAACGAAAAATTGCTGTTTCGTTAGCATTCTTTTCAGTTCAATGCGTTTGCTGCAATGCAAACGAAAAACACAGCAAAATTTTTCGTTTCGGTTCCGTTTTCGTTTTGTTTTTGAAAAATTTTCGCTTTTGTTTTTGTTACGTAACGAAACAAAAAACGAAAATGAACACGAAAATTTCGCTGAGTCGTGCCCATCTCTACTATTTATTAATATACTCCAAACTCAGGCAGTTCACGGGTTACCCTAAGAACACAACACAGAAGAAGGGAATAGAATACCACTTCTGAGTACTCTATGCCTAGAATGTCTAGAAAATGCTTGCCATAAGCCAGAACTGACTTGACAGCGCCCAACACCATCATGCTGGCTTGAAGCCATGTTGGCCCCTACTGTAAGAGCGATTAGCGTTTCCCTTCATTTACATCTGGTGTTGCTCTGCGCCATATTCCCAGTGAAATGAGTAACTGCTCACTGTGCTTTCTTACCAGGAGGGCTCGGTGCCAGAGGGGCTTTTTAAAAAGTGTTTTATTTTAATGTCACAGATGATTAAATGCTTTAGTGTGACTGACAAGCTTTAGTAAATTTGAACAAATTAGATATACCAGGGCTCTCTCCGCAAAGTAGATTTTCTAAACCGGTTTTGTGAGAGAGGAGAATAAGTGACTAATGACGGTAAAATACATTAACATGCTGGGAAATTAAACGCACGCACACCCACATGCTTAGACGCCAACAAAACTTTTCATGTGCTTTGAAAATGGGAGGGGGGTGAGGAGGCTCAGTTGTTCATAGGAAGCATCACATCTTAGAGGGTTTGCTGTGCTCCTGGTGAAATTGATGGGGCTGTGCCAGTCAATCTGGCTGAAGTTTTTCCTTACCCATTCACCCCTCTATTCGGGTCATTGAAGTTTGGGACATCTCAATCAAATACCAATAATCCTACTTATTTATTTATTTATTCATTCATTCATTCATTCATTCATTCATTCATTCATTCATTCATTCATTCATTTTTATACTGCCCATCTTCCTGAAAGAACTCCAGGCGGTGAACAAAGAGGGCAAGGCAAACCCAGAAGGAACAATACATCAATCGAACAAAAATAAAAAAAACAATATATAAGAAAATAAAATATGGTATAAAATATAGAACAACTCAACAAAGGAGTCGATAAGTCATTGGCAAGATGGCAAAAAGAAAACAAATACTAATCCAGGTCGCCAAATGCCTCCCTAAAAAGCAGGGTTTTTAACACTTTTTTGAAGGCGGGCAGGGACTGTGCGAGGTGCATCAAACCAGTTCCAGCTTAGGGCTGCCCTTTCCTGGGTTTCCCAGGGAGAGAATACTCAGACGTTGTTCACCATGCCTGTCTTCTAGGAATGCCCTGGGATTTCACAGCTTGCCAAAGGTCACCCAGAACATAAGAACCTAAGGGCAGCCTTGCTGGAACAGGTCACAGCCCATCCAGTCCAGCATTCTGTCTCACACAGCGGCTCACCATTTGCTTCATGGCATTCCCAAGGAGATGTCTTCACCTGGTTATGATTCCCCGCAAATGGCTTTGAGAGATATCCTGCCTCTCTCTCCAATCTGGAGGTTGTCCTTAGGCATCCATAAGGATAGCCGTTGATGGATGCCTAAGGACATTAATGTTGTATGATGTAAGGATATTAATTGACTTGATGACACATGACTGTCAGAGGAAGGGGGAACCCAACAAAAATGTCATTCCTTCATTAATTAATTCAATTGCCCCAGATTATGTACTTTTCAATGCAAGAGGCATAGGGTTTCAGATCTCCTGGCAAAGAAAGAAAGAAAGAAAGAAAGAAAGAAAGAAAGAAAGAAAGAAAGAAAGAAAGAAGGAAAGAAAGAAAGAAAGAAAGAATGAATGAATGAATGAATGAATGAATGAATGAATTTATTATTATTATTATTATTATTATTATTATTATTATTATTATTATTATTATTATTATTATTATTATTATTATTATTATTATTATTATTATTATTGAGTAAAGTACAGTATGCACATTTGTCAAAAGATTTCAGCTCAGAGATTTTGTCATTGAATGGCAAATTCCTTGCATAGCTACATAAAGAGAACTTAAGTTATTTCTGCTTCTCTTGCTGGTTATGTTGTTTCTGTTCCTGCCGAACAGTGGTAGACAGTGCTTTAAATTTGACATAACAGGCAAGATTTTGCTTTGAGATAGGGCAGGGAAGCAAGTCCTAAATAAAATTGAATAAAGTAAAACCAGATCAAGATTGCTGGCTCTCACATTTCACAGAAAATGAAAAATCAGGTCAGTTTCACTTGATAACAGTTTCAAAGAAGCTGGTTCTGGGTGAGTGTATGGAAAAGCGACACCTCAAAAAATGCTGAGGTCAAGAGAGCCACAGGGCTTTTCTGCAAATCAGCACAGCAGCTCCCTTGGCTGCTCCGATCGCAAAGCCGGTGGTGGCATTTGCTCAACATTTGCTCTTCCTTGTTCAGATCAAACTCTCCAGGAGTTGTTGACTGTCAGATCTCCCTTTAACGTTGCACTGCATTATGGGTTGCGAAGTGTACACCCGTGAACAAAGAGACATATTTGCCCTTCTGTGGGTTAAATGCCAGGTGTTCTTTCAATTGTCCACTGTGTGTTCAGGAAGAAAAACAGAACTGGAGGAGAGATTAACCAAATCGTTCAGGAGGGAAGATCTGTTTGTTTCAAAGTGATTTGTTATTAGCAGCAGCATGGCTGGTGTCTGTTCCTGTTCAGTGTCCCTCCTCGTCCTCTGACTCCCACAAATATCACATTTTTTAAAAAAGAAATCAAGTGCAACAGCGCTAAAAAGATTGTATCACCCTTTCTGGTTTTTACGATCTTTCGAAGAGATCCCCTTTTTGCAAACTCACTTGTGTAGAAGACACAAGACTGAGCCTTATCAGTGGCTGCCCCCGGGCTTTGAGATGATATACTGCTCTGAGAAGCCAGGCTGGTGCCTCCCTCTTCTCCTTCCAGGCTGGTCGTCTCCTTCCTCTTCACGCAGTCTGTTAAGCAGTACATTATCTCAAAAAATACTGGGTTTTAACTTATAGGTTTTCAAATGTGTTTCAGTTTTCTTTATCCTGAGGGGTTTGGTTCTGTGCCTCCTTGACCGGGGCTGATCTCCATGATCCAGAAGGAACCCTTCCAGCTAAGAACATATGAACATAAGAACATAAGAAGAGCCAATGCTGGATCAGGCCAAAGGCCCATCTAGTCCAGCTTTCTGTATCTCACAGTGGCCCCACCAGATGCGTCTGGGAGCGCACGAGACTGGGTATCTGTCTCCTGATATCACTCCCCTGCATCTGGCCCTTGAAGGACCCTGGTTTTAAGCCTGGAGATGACACATCACCATCATGGTTTGTCACCTGTGATGGACTTTTCCTCCAGGAATCTGCAGTTCTAAGGTTATTATTATTGAAGACAATCCCTTCCCCACTGCTAACTGGTAATGAGTGGGGCAATCACAGGATTCATAGGATCTAGAGCAGGCATGTCCAAACTTCAGCCCTCCAGATGTTTTGGACCACAACTCCCACAGTCCTTTGTCATTGGCAATCTAAGCTTAGAATTCTGGGAGTTGTAGTCCAAAACATCGGGAGGGCCGAAGTTTGGACAAGCCTGATCTAGAGCTATCACCCTTCCCTAGCACACTCAGGACTCTACTGTATCTTGCCTCTTTTTGAAGCTGGTTCCCAGAAAAATCTGCAGCCCGAACACTACAAGTCACCCCCCCCCGGAGGAACAAGGATTGTGGCATTCTTAGTGAAGGGTAATTGGACAACAAGCTGTCCCCACACTCCCATTGACGTCGTGGCCTCTATATTTAATTAAATCAAAATGTCCCTGAACATTTTTAATGTCAAAACAACATTTCCAGAAGGGAAACATTAACTTGTCACTCGGTGAACTGTAACTTTACAGGCTGTGACTTACAAATCCAAAAGGTCTCCGTGCATTGACAACGTTCTTCAGTTCCAAGTTCTCTGGAAATTTTTGACAGCAATTTTATTTTAAGGGCTCGTCGATGAACAAAGCGCCTGTTGCAGAGGTGATGTGGCAGGGTGCAGTGAGCTTACAAGCGGGAGCTTGTAAAACTCATTCCTCAGAAACAGGGTGAATGTAGCATGAGTCCTGTGCCCACGGTGACTAGATGGCACCTTACCCTGAAGTGCATGCTGACAATTGATAGTGGTTGATGGAGCATCACCGGAGCATAAGCCATGACCCTCTTGGAGGTGTTTGACAAGTAATTCCAAAATGCTTAATATATTTCAAAGAACATCTTGCCTAGATCAGTCAACTGCAGGCAAATGAAAGCACATTGCGGTATCTTAAGAAATGGATGTACTTTTCTGTTTTGCTTGCAAAGCTGACTTTTTCAGCGGCTTATGTACGTGGGAACCGAAGGAAACAAGGAAAACAACCAGTTGACGTAGGATCGGCAGAATTTCTGTATGCACCACGTGATTGCTGGCAGGGAAGAGACACCTCAAAATCAAAAGTGGCTGATAAGGGATGTGAAGTAGCCCTCTTTGTTAATATTCTTGTTTATTCCTACATGTATTATGGTCAGCGAGCTACTGCTGAGATCGTTATGCATTGCACAAATGGGGCAGTGTACACAACCAGCATGCTTTGTGTATGCGGTGTGGCTGGCCAACGGTCAAGGCCATTGCTTGATGGAAATCAGCTTCGAAAGGCGTGTGTGACCAGGCTGCGCAAGCTTTTCTCAGTTTGGTCCCGAAGTGTTTTCTAGGGGAGCAAGGTTAATTGAAATGCATCTCACTAGGCTCAGGACTGGACCATGCTATGGAGAAGTGGAAGGAGCAGAAGGGAATCCAGCATTTCTTTCCTTGTTAGTTGCTTGAAACCCGCTACCCCAAGAGCTAACAAAGGAGACCAAGTGGAATATTAATATCTCAGAAAGGAGATCAAAACCAGTCAATGTTCCTGGAACCAAATTCCAAAGTATGGATGTTTATTCTTTTAAAGTTATTGGAAGAGGGAGAGATGGACTCTATTTCGGGGGGGGGGACCCTTTGTCAAGTCAAATACTGCCACGTGTTCTTGATTTCAGGCCTGCTGTCTTACAATTCAACTTAATTGAGTCAGGATTGAACATTTCTGATCTGAGCATTTAATATGGCAAGCTTCTCCTTCTGCCAGGAATCCTGTTTGGATGTTGAACATGAACTCGGTTTAATCATGAGAATATGGCAAGTATCATACCAAAGGTCATGTTATTTATATTTTCCTCTTGCTTGGTAATTTTAGGGGCAGTTCTTTTCATCTTCCAAATGCAAAACACTCAATAATATGTGTATGTTTAGGCTTATGGAAGAGCACTGGTTTCCACCACCACCACCCCCGAGTTCCAGGGCAGAGAGAGTGTGTGTTTTTGTTTTAAACAGCCTGGAGGAAAAACACTAGGTCCGTTGACTTCCAGTAAGTTACCCTGTATAGCTTAGTCTGACAGATCTTGGAAATAACAGGTTATCAATTGTGTGTCATTTGCCATTCTTTCTTTTTCCCAGTAAAAAAAAAAAAATTACAACTGAGTTACTTGAAGGCTGCAATATAATGTGACAATATCTCAGCCCTTCAGTAGTTTAACTGGAACTTTTAGTGTTACATTTAGAGTTATATGAGCTTCGGCCTCACTAAATGATGGCATCTGTCACACCATCAAATCCCTCTCTCAAGCAATAAGTGCACTGTTTTTCAGGAGTAACACAAAACATCTCTCAAAAGGACAAGTCGGCCTACAATATTAAGACAAGCACCATTGAAAGGTTTTAAAAAATGACAATAAAGTATTACAATAATAAAGACTTGCTATTTTAGTATTCTACCGGGAGAATTTGGAGATATCCCCCTCCCCCAAGTTTCAGAATTTTTTGTCTAAAAATAAATAAATGACTGAAATGTGTCATGTCATGACCTGAGTGATGTCAACCCCAAAAAGCAAAGTGTTCTGCTTATGTACTGCCCCAAGCCACTTCAAGTAGTCTCTGGGTGGTTTGCCATTTAATTATGCAAGCTACACATTGCCCGCACCCCACCCCAGCAAGCTGGGTACTCACTTTACCGACCTCGGAAGGATGGAAGGCTGAGTGAACCTTGAGCCGGCTACCTGGGATTGAACCCCAGGTCGGGAGCACAGTTTTATCTGCAGTGCAGGCATTTAACCACTGCGCCACGAGGCTCGTCTTCTAGCTTTCTGCATTGTATAGTTGTTGTGATTTATTAGTCGCTAATTATTAATCCGAATAATTTTTCAATGGCCTCTCAAGCCATGACATTCTTACCAAACATCCACTTCCCTTGAAAGCTCTAGGAGAGTCAATGTTAAGCCAGTTCCCACAGATGGTCCAGAACACATACAGTCCAAATGGCCATTCAGATGAATTCCACACTCTCATAGGAGTCAACACGCTCCCTCTTTCCAGAGGTTTCACTTCCTTGATTTGCGTGCTTGCTAATCCTCAAAGCCTCGTAAGCAAAATCTGCTTAGGAAGAAAGAAAGAAAAAATGACAAAAGAAATAAATAAAGCCCTGCACAGCCTACAAAAGATTTTCTGAAGGAGCTTGAAGGCAAAGGAAACCATGATGTTGTTACATGACCATCCTGGAGATCATGTTCCTTGAATTGTTTGTCATTTGCATATAGCCACAGCAGCCTCCTCTTACGAGATTCGTCCAATCGGCATTAGGACACCTTGGGAGCAATCCTTTACCAAGAGTGTCTTATCTTGATTTCACTGGTGGCTTTATTGAAAGGAACCTTCATTTTAGGAGCCTTGCTCTTTTGATAATGCCAGTCTGATCACCCCTTAAATTCCACCTTAGAACTATTTTGTTTGACAGACACAAATGCTGGGTCTCCAGTGTGCTAATTTGACATACCCACCTTCATTAACTCTGTAATGCAGCCTTATGTTTTATACACAGGTAAGCTGGGAGAGTGCATTTTTTAATCTCATGCAATATTCATCAGATCTGAGATCTAAAGTGTACATATTCAATTTTTTATGCATACCTTTACATGATTCATGAAATTCACCCACGAAGTGAGCTCTTCTCATTACAGTTTGTTTTTAACGGCCCATTGTCTCCCGCCCTCTCTCCCCCCACACCCTCCGACTAGCATTGAACTGACAAACTTCATTCAGCTGCCTTTGAACCGAACTCTCTTTCCCTCCCAATCATGATTACAGAGAGTGTGCACCTCTCTTGTTCACGTTGGAGTAAATATAACAAAGGAAATAAAATAAAGATTCCCCAAAGAGTGCTAAATTTATGATGAAGCCAAATAGGTTACATTAGTTCAGCTTAGATAGAGAATTTTCCCCCTCTCTTTCTCTCTCACTGTGTGTGTGTGTGTGTGTGTGTGTGTGTGTGTGTGTGTGTGTGTGT
>JAHTLZ010000213.1:6508184-6524486 GCA_023846285.1 Phrynocephalus versicolor | reverse complement strand
TCATCATCATCATCATCATCATCATCATCATCATCATCATCATCATCTTAGAACTGTAGAACTAGAAAGGACCATATGGAGCACTGACTCCAGCACCTGTCCAGGAGGCACAGCAGGGAATCAAACTCCCAATGTCTGTAGCTAGAGGTTGCTCTGTAGCTAGAGACCTAAACTGCTGAACTCTCCAGCAGTTATTTCAGGAATCAATGGTGAGGGGGTCCCTGTAGTTGCAGTTTGCCCACACTTCTGGGGCCTCCAGAAGACCTGGGAAGGCCCTCACAGGCCCGTTCAGGGCAGCACCAGGCTGGGGGTAAGTACAAGAGTCCCCAGTTAGGTCCCCCAGGCCCAAACTGACCTACATCCACATATTGCAGATTTTCAGTTATTGTGGGTCCCTAACCCCCGTAATAGTTGGGGGGGGGGGGTCACTGTAGGAAGTTCCAGTCTCCCAGAGGCATTTGGTGGGGCCACTGTGAGATAAAGGAAGCTGGACTAGATGGGCCTTTGGCCTGATCCAGCATGGCTCTTCTTATGTTCTTATCACCACCGTATATGAACCACGAAAGAGAGGGGGACCACTGTACCCCCATTATTTGAGGAAGCAGCAATGCCCAGCAAATACCTGTGTCCAAATCAAGCCAACATTTAATGCCCAAGAACCAAAAAGAACGTTTGCAACTACCCAAGACTGGGTGGAGTGGGTGGGTGGGTGGGGGCAATTTGAAAAAAAATATTCAGCCCAGTTTCCTTTTGTTGTAATCAGATGCTTAGAGAGTACAAAGATATACTTCCAGACAAATGTTTTTAATTTGGAATTTGTCATCTTGCCTCTTGCGTACAACGGTGCCATCCTTCAGTGCAATGTTTATCGAGCCCAATATCTTACTTTTATGACAGCAACAACCCTCTCTTCTGTACTTAACATGACAATGAGATGGCTGTAGCAAAGCCCGCACATGCTTGTAAGTTTCCAAACTTCTTGGGAACCTTATAATTAAATGTGATGCCTAACATCTGGCAACTGAATGTCGACATCTTATTTATAGCTTTGTTTGGTGTGTTTTATACTCTTGGCAATGCATTCAGATAAGCTGTGGCTGGGAATTTGCTCTACTTTTGCTTGTTTTTGAAGGAATATGTGTTAATTATGAATAGGCAGCTCCTTTTGAAATTATAGCTACGCATTTTTAAAAAACTACATTATGCTATCCATGGTCCCTAAGCTGGGAGAGTGGAGATCAAAAGAACCTAGTAAAAAAATCTTGCTATGTACATACCTTCTGGTTAAATAGGAATTTCTGGTTTTTCTCCCCCTCTCCCCGGTGGAAAACCTGGTATTCAGAACTGATCTTTAGAGCTGATTAAAGAATCCTTCAAGTACAATCTGATCATCACTGGGAGGGCATTAAAGGAGCCATATACCATACCGGACCTGTTATATTTTGCTTGTTGACCCATTGTGCATTGTGTACAAAAAGAAAATTACTCAGGGATGTAGGTGCTGCTGGTGATAATGTTGACCCACAGCCGTTAACCAACTGGACTAGTTCCAGGACCTTGAACCAAACAGCTTGAGAGCAGGGAGACCATTTTAGTTCCACCCTCTTTTGGCTGTTGTCCCCTCAGGGCTGGAAACTGGTTGAAGAGGAAAGCTCGTGCCATACATGGAGTCTGTCTAATGCCATTTGGAACCCTAGACAATAAGAGTGGGACAGTCCCATAGAGAGTGGCCACATGGGGCTGGACTTCACCTCTTCAGACTGCTGGAGACAGCAACAGGAAAGGGCCAGGGCTAAAACTGTTTCCGCGTTCACACATGCAGGTCAATTGTTCCTTGAATGTCTGAACAGATGTACTGCTAGTGAAATTCTCCTTCTCCCTGAGAAATTCAGTGACACGGTACCTCAGTCTAGAGCAGGCATGACCAAACTTCGGCCCTCCTGATGTTTTGGACCACAACTCCCAGAATTCCAAGCCTGTATTTCCAATGGCAAAGGACTGTGGGAGTTGTGGCCCAAAACATCTGGAGGGCCGAAGTTTGGACATGCCTGGTCTAGAGGCTCCCCCCATTATGCGGGTGACCTATTTAGAGAGGCCAGTTTCTATAAAGTTCTGGTTTCCACTGCCACACGTTCACCCAAGATGGAACATGATGAAATCCTTGTCCACTGAAGCTTGAGATGCCAGAGGATTTCAGAGAAAGTAGAGGGTACCAATCCTGAATATAAGATTTCTCCTCTACATCTACATTAGAAAATCTTGAGGGACACTGAATGGTATCTGCCTAATCAAATATGTTCATAATTCCCACACACCTCATTTCTGGCATGTCATTCAAACACGAAATGAATGAATTGATAGCCGTCACACAAATTAAATATTGAGTTTTGTAACAGCTGTTTTCAGTGGTATGCTGAAGATAAATCACCTTTTGAGCGAACAACCTTTGCTACCTTACTTCTTTCTCATTTTAATATTTAAAAGACAAAGGACTTCTTTGTTGTTTCACTCATCGACTGTCCTTTGGGGAACCCC
Source organism: Phrynocephalus versicolor (assembly GCA_023846285.1). Classification (NCBI taxonomy): domain Eukaryota; kingdom Metazoa; phylum Chordata; class Lepidosauria; order Squamata; family Agamidae; genus Phrynocephalus; species Phrynocephalus versicolor. The sequence continues at coordinate 6,521,951 of JAHTLZ010000213.1, read as the reverse complement.
CAACTCGGCTGTTAAGAAGCTGAGAAGAGAGGTGGAAACCCATCTCTCTGAAGGCAAGGAAATCATGAACTTTTGTTACTAAAGGGACCAAGGAAGTCTTGTTAAAGTCCTGGTACATAATATGATGAATCCTCAAACCGCTTCTTCTTCAGAGGTGAAAACTGAGAAAATAATTCATGGCATGTTCCAGAGTCTAGTGAAGAACAATGAAACGGCTCCATGGACGTGAACAGGCTTTTGATCAGATTCTCTGCAGACTGTTAAATAAATAGATAATAATACATGGTAACCTCATTATCCATGATTAATCTTTGTTTAACAGTGTTCACCAGTGGTGAATTACCTTAACACTTTTGAATTATTTCAAGAATCCCAGGAGAGGCAGACATTACTCTGAGACTTTTTTTTTTAGTTCATTGTGCTTAGGAATTCTAATGCAAAGCATACATTGAAAATGTCACTGTTAATAATAATCTACACCAGGGATTCCTTACTATAACTGTCAGCTAAGATATTTTAGGTTTACTTCTACGTTCAGGGTGAATACAGGCAGCCACTTTCCAAGCGGCAACCAGACCATGGGTTTTCTTAACATGTTAAGGACAATGGATTATGTTCATGTTGCATATAATTTACTCAGTTTGTCTATATGGCAGATATGATTGGCCAGGTATGGATTTTCTGGCCCTTGTTTCGGGATTAGAGATCAGCAACAAGAAGCTGTTTCCAAAGCCCGGGGAGGCTTTGCAGTGGAATGCGCTCTAGATAGTTCAGCAATATATGGCTTAGGAGCCAAAGTTTGGGAATTCAGTTCCCCACATAAAGCCAGCCTGTGTGACCCTGGGGAAGCCCTCAAAGGGGGGGGGGAAAGGATGGTCAACCACTTCTGAGTCGTCTTTACCTGGAAAACCCTGAAAAAGTCACCAATTGACTCACAGGCTCACAATTAAACTGGGCATGATGATGATGATGATGATGATGATTGCAGCCCCCAACATTTTTTTTTTTGTATGGAATGGGCATCTGATGTGCAGTCTGGCAAGATCCTGCATGAAACGTGAGCTCCTGCAGCAATGGTGTGCAGACTGGTTGTGGTCATTTTTACAATTTGACATTACTGTATTCATAATAGTTGACATCCTTAGGGGAAGATTGTTCCTTTCTGACAGACACTTACCAGGAATTAATGAAGTGAGTTGGCTGTTGTTGTTGTTGTTGTTGCTGCTGTTGCTGCTGCTGCTGCTGTTGTTGTTGTTGATGATAATGATGATAATGATGATGACGACAACTATTACAACGACACCAACTACAATGTTTTCTCCATTCTGGGTTCACCCTGACCTACCCCATGACCATGCCAAATGAAAGGCAAAAACGTGAATAGTGGACCCCTTCACCAAGTGGGATAAACACTAAGAAAAAGAAGATTATTATTAGGGAACAGCCAAAGCTCTGAAGATGACCTACTAATATATAGGAATTGTGCTGGATCTCCACACCTTCCTTTTCAAATATCATCTGTCCCAGGATTAAAGGGATAGTTCCTACCCCAACTGCATGCATGATAAAGTGGTGTACCAGGACAGACAGCATCCAGATGAAAAAGAACCACAAAGGAATGCTAGGTTTCTGCACGTACTCTATCCATGGACCCCCTTCCTAAGCCTTTTCTACAAGACTTGTCGGAGGCACAACATCATATTCCCTGGGCCAAAAGCCGAGTCTAGGGAGTGTGAAGCGAGCTCAGCAATAACCTGAGCAGGCAAAGGGTAAGGAGTGATTGTAGAAGCCAGCTGGTTGTGGATGTGGGCAAGAGAGGAATCCACATAATGTTGGTACAACTCATGGGGTTTTCTAAAATGGTTCGCCCAGTCTACTGGAAGGTTATTTCCAACCCAAACTTTGCTCTGAGGCTTCCAGAGCCTGAAAAAAAAGAAGCTGTGAATGACAATGGTGGTGTTCCACCTCCTGCCTTGTTCCAAATGGCAGAATGGATCCAAGGGTAGGCAAATCCTTTGAAAATGCCTTGGTGGAATGGGTCAAACCATTGAGTTGGGAGCGCCAATGTTGATGACCACAACAAACTCAGTGAGCCTTCTTTCCTTCCTCCTGGAAGTGTTTGTTCCGGACTTGCTCTCTCCCGTTGCCGCTCGCCTTTACCCTCCAATGTTAATCAACAAGAAAATATAGTTCCTGTTCTTAAGCATATTAAATGTAAAGGGATGGATATGAGACGCGGGAGAGCACTGATGCTATAAAACTCTTCTTTTTAATTAGATACTTGGAAAAGTGCTTAGATGTATGAAAAATTAAATAGATCTAATGAAGTGGAATGAAGTGCTAAGTTTTAATTAAACAAATTAGAAAATTGGCAGAAAAGATACTAAATGATCCTTTGAAATGGAAATGGTCTACTTAGCTTTACACTTCATGTTATGATTGCAGATGGGTGGGCAAGATACCTGCCCCCCTAAAAAATTGTGCCCTCCACCAAGTCTCGTGGGCAAACTACACACACGCGCACACATACATACACGCAAAATATAACAGTATATATTCATATCTCTGGAAAAAAAAATCAAAAAGGGAATTCAAAGGGACATGTCAGCCTTTTGAAGACTAGAAAGACAGATGCTGCTTATCATGAAGGGCAAAAAGTTTCAGAAGTGTCTTTAGAAGTTATAATGGAGGCCATTCAAATCACTGACAGGCTGTGGACATCTTCTATCTAAGAGATGATATGGCGAGAAGAAGAAGAAGACAACCAAGGTGCTCCCAAAGGGTGACAAAATTAGGCAGTGATTTACATAAATGACATATGCTCATTTGTAGGTACACATGTACAATTAGAAGAGGCATTTATCATTTTAACAAATTTTCAATGCCTCGTACTGAAGTGCTGAAGGTTGAAACCCACGTACCTGCTGAGTACATCACTGTGGATGGACAAGATCAAGGTGCCTGGCTTTCCATTCTACAGAGCCCTATGTTTAAAGAAGATTTGGACTGCACAACACATCAAATGAAGTTGTTAGAGCTCAGTAGGTTGGAAGCTTGTATAAAGGAATCAATCCATTCAAAATGAAATTATGTTAAGCAAACTTTCCTTTATACAAATTTCCCATAGGAATGCATTGAAAACAGAGTGATCCCATTTTTATGTTGTACAAATTTGCCCCATAGGTGATTCTGTTAAGCAAATTTTCCCTATCACCAGAATTTTTTACAAATTTTATGTGATACAAACCATTTGTTATACAAGGGTCCACTGTACATAAATATACTGTAGCTACAGTGATCCACCGCCTATCACTGGGGTTAGGGACCCGACCCAACCCGCGATAACTAAAAATCCATGATATGCAGATGCAGGTCAGGTCGGGTGAGGGAGCCCTAAATGGGGACTCTTGTACTTACCCCGAGCCTGGCGCTGCCCCGAATGGGACTGTGAGGGCCTTCCCAGGCCTTCTGGAGGCCCCTGGGAAGGCCCCCGCAGGCCCATTTGGGGCAGCGCCAGTCCTGGGGCAAGTATGGGAAGCCAGCAACAGCCTTTGGCCCTTACCCAAGGGGGGCTTTTTCATATAATATGGTCCCGCAATATAGCGGGACCGCAGTATATGAACCGCGATAGGGCAGGCGACCACTGTATAACTTATTTTTACAGTCACCAGAGATCAATATAATCAATACAAGAGCAATTTCCCCTTTCAAAACAAAGAGTGAGTTCATAGTATAAGTGCAGACTTTTTTGACTTGAAAGATTGCCAGTCCAACATTTTGCCTGGCCAAGAAGAGGACTGTTTTGAACCACATAGCCCTGTGGGGCTTTCCCTCCCATCAGTTTTATATTGCTTGTCACCTTTCTTGACAGCCATATTATCCAAGCTCATTCATTCCAGCTGCTTATTGTGACTCAGTCAAGATCTTTCCCTTCTTTTAACCGTAGGTAAACATGCAACAGCTGAAAGAAGAGAGATCAGGTTGTAATGACAAATCGGCAGATGTATTTTTAGCAGAGGGCTGCTCTTAGGGTCTATTCACCAAAGGAGAAAGGAAGGATTACTTTGCAGGTGGAGGACTGATATGGTGGAGTTGAGTGGAGTTTTGACTGTCCATCCTGACAAGCTGAGACAGCCTGCATCCTCAAAAAGGAGTAATCTAGGCACCTTTCTTCACCTTGCGAACGAGAAGACATCAATTTGTACTCACAAGTGCCTTGCCTTCCTCTCCGAATCTTGCAACAGAAAGGGAGCAAATTTCCCTGGAACGCTGCCACCTTTTGGAGAGATGGAGCTGAGACATGTTCGAGACGAGAGGCAAGCAACCAATGGCCCTTTTAAACTGTCCAACGAGGCTTTGCTTGATGCTTGCAAACGTTCAGGGCAGCACTTATTAAGTTGGCTTCAGATTGGGGATATCAACATTCCTGTTCCCCCCCCACCATCCCAAAAACTCACTTTACTGTCAGGATCATAGCTATGCCTGCTCCTTGCAAGCCCCAGTACATGCAGGATTGGCCCCACTCCTATTGGGTTTTTGAGTCCACTATTCAGAGGTGGTTTATTCCCTTATTCTGAGTCAGCCCTGGGGACTATGTAGGTTGCCCAAGGCCACTCAGGATGGCTTGTCCCCCAGGAGGTATAGTGGCAAATCGAACTCACAACTACTGGCTCCACAATCCAGGGATCTAACTCACTAAGCTATCTAGTGAGCTTGACGTATTAGAAGCCCTCTTATGGGCTTCTTAACACATCACCAATATTTTAATTCAATATTTTTTAATCCCAGAAATAACAAGCTGGACTACTTGCTTCTCTCCTAGGATCACCCCAAAGACGCAACACACAACAGCCCAAAATACGGTGCACTCATGAGTTATTCAGAATTAAGTTCCATCTATACTTCATGACTGTATAATACTGGTTTTTGCTCTATGTCTTTTGGAGACTTGCATAATTATGGAGAGAAGGCAAGCTGAATTGAAAGGAAAGCCACGTATTAAACACTTAGAAATTGACTAAGCAGATGCCTGCCTTGCTTCTCTGCTTTCTCCACAAATTCCTTCATCCACGAAAACCTATTTATAGGACCAGAATTCTAATAAAGACAGATTGTGGTGCAAAGCAGAAAGGTCAGTGGAGTATGCTAGAAGCTTTATTGATGTCTTGTCAATCAATCTTTTTATTTCGGTGTTTAATTTTTTTTAAAGGAAAGAAAATGCATGTAAGCACTTTTCCCTCGTCTAATAGAAGATTTATTGAGCTTTTGGACAAATCAGCCCTGAGATGTGATAAGCAATGACAGACGATTATCAACTTTGCCGTTTTCAGGTCAACCTGGAAATCAACCCTGCGTATGAGCCTGGTCTTTCTGGGGAATAGCCAAAGCCCTCTCAAATATAATAATTTCCAATAAACTTCCTCCTTGTCTGCCCTGCAACACGCTCGAGGGCCTCGCTTTCAGGAAGGCTCCAGCAACACCCTTTGACAACTATATACAGTCAACTATATTGTCTTCCTGTAATTTTGTTAAAACAATAAAAACAGGTCAGCTCCAATGTGATCGTCTAGAGTATCAGTGCCAAGGGGTTTTGAGATCAGCATGCATTATCCAATTGACCCCCCCCCATCCAAAAATACTGGAGAATTCAGCAATCAATAAAAACATTGCCTTGCACTCTCCATTTTGCCCCCCCCCAGCTCATGAAATCCCATAACAGCTAGCCCTTAAGCTGAGGAAGCCATCATGGTGTTCCAGAGCACACACGTGTAGAACAAATGCAATGGCAAAAGATTTAAACCTGGGAGGACTGGCACTCCTGTTCCCCCTCCCCTTGGTAGTGTTGGACCAGGGATGGTGATCATGAAAAGGGAGAAGGGATTTCTCTCCCTCCTTTGTATCTGTAGTTTTACCATGGTGGTTACCAATTGAGGTGTGAAAGATACTGGAAAATATTGTTCTTCTCACAGCTTCCTGACAGGATGCCCTCATTCTAATCTCATTCAAAATGGAAACATGCTGGTTTTGCTCAAGCTAATATCTTCTCAACATTGGCTTTACTCAAGTTACATTCACCTTACATCCCCTCAGTATTGACTTAAACATGTTCCCTCAGTATTGGCTTAGTTAAACATGTTCCTTCAGCATTGGCTTACTTAAACGTGTTCCCTCAGCATTGGCTTATTTAAATATGTTCCCTCAGCATTGACTTATTTATGCATGTTCCCTCAGTATTGGCTTACTTAAACATGTTCCCTCAGCATTGACTTATTTAAGCATTTTCCCTCAGTAATTGGCTTACTTAAATATGTTCCCTCAGTACTGGCCTTACACATTATACAATATAGCATTGATGTTGGCAAAGCCTTCTCAAGCAAGTGCACTCTTGGTATAAGACCACATTCCAGCTGCATTTCAACTGCAGGAATTTCATAAAAAATGTGTGTAGAGAACTTTAAATTCAAAACAAAAATGACTGTGCTGTTGTCAAGGCACAAAAGGGAAAAGCTGCATGTCATCGCACTAGATGGCCTCTGGAATGAATTGTCCATTGAGCTCTCTCTCTTTTGCGTTCAAAATGGTGGCAAGCAGAAACAGAGGGTCTGCTGTTCATTCAATAGTCACCGTTCATGTACAGGTATTGTGAACCTTCAATACACAACTTTCCCGAATAAGGTTCAAGGTACTGGTTTTGGTTTACAAAACCCTCCATGGCTTGGGACCTGAATTATTTGGTGGAGCTAATCTCCCAAAGGTCAGTGTTGGCCCAACCGATCAGAGCATTGCTGGCTTGCTGGCACTTTCGCTCTGGGTAGCCACCCCTAGGGAGGCCCATAGGATCTCTACCCACAATTGGGCTTTCTCGGTGGCCGGCCCAGTGATGTGGAACAAACTGCCATGTGAGATTCACCAAGCTCAGCACCTCCTAGCCTTTAAAAAAGCATTAAAAACCTGGCTTTTTAAAGAAATGCATGGCAGTTGCTGATGTTTGCGCGGTTAGTATTGTCTCCCCTGTACCATGTTTTTATCTGTCACTTTTTGCCATTTGCCGAGTATCTGTTTTGTTTTTATTGTTTTTATTTCTTATATTTGACATTATAACTTGCTTGATGGCTTTTGTGTAAACCGCCCAGAGTCCCTGAGGGAAAGTGGGTGTGGTCTAGAAATTCAAAAATAAATAAATAAATAAATATAAATAACTTCTTGCCATTTGGGGGCCGTGTTATTCTCTTTTCTGTATTCCGAGTATGCAGGAAATGTCATTATCCTGGAATGATACAAATTTCAAACTGACTTTTTGAGAGGTATATCAAAGCTCAATCAGACTAAAGAAATATCATAATCTATTTAGAAAATGTTGCTTGTCACATCACAGACACTTTGTGTTTTGTTCAAAGAGGACATTTTCAGTAAGAAAAACAAAATAGAAAAACAGAACAAGAAAGAAAAGTGCCAGTAATGATTCTCTCAGTATTTGTGTCCAGTTTATTTATTTATTTATTTATTTATTAAATTTATGTACCGCTCCATCTAGCTACATGGCTACTCTGGGCATTATTGGATATCAATCGAGGAGTCAAAATATTTGCACCAATGTTCCTGATCCTATTTTTATTTTGTAGGCTTCAAAACCAGAATATTTGTCCATACTAGACAAAAAAATTACACACAGATGTTTTCTTTGTTTATTAGCCATTTCCTTTCCCACATAAAATCAGGGATGGTAATATGTTTGTACATATTTGATTGTACATTATTATATTTTTGTTTGTACATTATTATTTTTTAAAAGAGAATTTCTTGGCTTCAAAAAAGCCAGCATGAGCTATTAATTTGCAATTAACTGATTATGCAGGAAGAGTTTTTTCAAGTGTGTTGTTAGTGGGTTAAATGTGTATATGTGGGGTGGGGGAATATATATTTATGTATATGGTTGTACTGTTAGGTCTAGTAAAAGCAGATGTAGATTTTTTCAGTCTCGTTGTTGCACAGGGCAATGACAATAAAGATCTATCTATTATAAGTAGAGATGGGCACGAAACAAAAAAATGGTGTTTCAGTTTTTCGTTTATCGTTGAGAGGTCTGTTTCGGTTCGTTTCCATTTGTCGTGAAATTTTTGAAAAATTTCGTTACCGTTTTTCGTTTGTTTGTTTGTCGTTTCTACCCGGCTTTTGCGGGATTTTTAAAGCATTTCTGTGTGCAGGCATCCCCCAATGCCCCAGACCAGAGGGAAAACACTAAAAAAAAAGGATGCTGGCAGAGACACAATATAGACTAGGTACACAGGGAGGCTGCAAAGGCAGTGGCGGGCGTTGCCCAGGGTGCAAGGCAGCCGCAGAGTGACTGCACTGCAGGGCAAGAGAGGGTACTCACCGAGAGGGCAGCACGCACGCACACAGGAAGGCTGCAGGACTGAAGCTAGAGTCGCAGAGACAGCAATCCCACCCTAACTCCCACCAGAGACTGCAAGGAGGACGGGGGCTGCCAGAGCTTTTTATGCCCTCTGTGGCTGCCAGAGGTGCCCGCTCAGTCTGCAACCTGGGCATGCTATTGGTTGAACATGATCCCATCACATGGCTTGCCTCCATTTTGTGGCTGGTGGCGACATCCATTTTAAAGGGAAAAGAAAAATACATTGTGATGGGAGAAGACAAAAACAAATGTTTTAAGGACCCCAAACCCCCTGGTAGGTATTATCAGACAATATAAATAATTATCGCTGCATTTTGTCCAGGGCGTTTTTTAACATTTAAAACAGCTCATTTCATTGTGTGTCGCCATTAATGGAAACGAAACATAATGACCACAGTTCTCGTGGTTCTATTCGTTTTGTTGCATTTTCATCACAATTTTCATTTGTCGTTTCATTACGTAACGGAATGACAAACGAATAACGGAAACGAAAAAATGTTCGTTCCGTGCCCATCTCTAATTACAAGGCATCAGTTCACCCTGTTGGAAGTCCATTTGCTGTGATATGTGTCACATCTGAATAAGAGCTATGAGACCAACACTTTCCCCCATGCATGCATGCATGCATGCATGCATACATACATACATACATACATACATACATACATACATACATACATACATACATACATACATACATACATACATACAACTCACGCTTCACATTGCTTTCAAAAATGCAAAAAATATATATCTTTTTTTTTACCCAAAGAAACACAGTTGAAAATTCCTCTCCAGCCAAATGTGAACACATCTAAAATATATACCTCATTCCTTATGTGAATACAAGACAAGGTATGACACAGGGAACTTCTCTTCTGTTTTGAAACCTCTATTAGGTCCTAATGAATATTGGGATATGTATTTATTAAAACACGTTCAGTTCTGTTCTTTATCAAGGATGCCACTGAGTACATGAGTGTGTGCCTGCCACTGCCTATAAAATATACTTGGAGCTGCATTTCTGTAAGACTTTTATTGCAATAAAAAGTCACTCAGCACAAAAAACACATTTGCTACTATTCTTTAAAGAGAAGCCATGAGCCTGAAAGTGACATTAAAAAGTTACAGATTTATATCGTTGCATGTGACCTATGAATTGAGAAGACAGCCATTCCAACATGAGAGAGAGCACTTTAACCATCTCATTACATAGCTTCCGGGTCAGTGTAACAATGTAAAAGTGACCCTTACAAATTATTTTCCTGTAGCGTTATTAAGGCACAAATAATAACCATAAAAGGCCTTTCATCTACTTACTGTGAACATTAATTAGATGCCGAAAGTGCAGGGTAGGTTATTTCCATGCACCAAAGTACACATTGGGACAGTGGTGATGTAACACTACTGTCTGTCACAGTAATTAGCTTTGGTGTTAGTTGTCTTCAAGAATCAATTTCAACCGATCAAAGAAAGCATATGTAGTTGATACAGATATGGTTATGGCCATGGACCTGGACCTGGATGTAGATGTAGACCACTGGTTCTCAAACTTGGGTCCCCAGATGTTCTTGCACTAAAGCTCCCAGGAGCCTTCACCTAGTAGTTGTGATGACTAGGATTTCTCAGAGTTGTCATTCCAGAACACCTGGGGGACCCAAGATTGGGAGCTACTGGTGTTGATGGTGTAGATTTAAGCCCAGTTTAAGCCTTCGAAATCCTGGCGTGGTGAAAACATGATGCTTCCTGCATTGTCACCTATTTTCATAATTTCAGCTATCCTGCTCACATGGATGCTTTGCACCACATGGCAAACTAGAAAACCCATTGGTTTCCTACAGAAGAGTTCCTCTTCTGTTCCTCTTGTTCTCTTAGACCACACTGCAATTGTTTCATAACAGCTGCACCATTTCCACAAACAAGTCTACAGGCATCAGCACCAAAGAACAGTGCATGAGTAGTTTGGCTCCAGGAGTTGTAACATCCTGATGATGTTCTATCCCCAGCGCGTCTGGCACAAGCAAGGTTCCTCGGATGACTCAACATCAAAGTGATCGTGTCCCTTGACTTGTGACTCCTGAGATTTCCCTCTCACTGTGTTCACGCAAACGCTTTAAAAATGAATCATCAATCTGTTGAGCCTTCATTTTAGTAGAGAGTGCTTTGAGAAATTTACCACCAGAGTCCCAACAAAACATCCCAGTTCTGGAAGCCTCTTCCAGCATCATTAGGGGGCAGGAGGGCCTGTCAGGATCCTGCTTGGCATGGGATGAATCAGTGGCGGGTTGGCCTTTCCCATTGTGCAAATATTATTTCTGTGCTCAAACAAGCAAATGGGGAAAAGAGTGAAGCTCAACATCAAAACAACCTTAAGATCATGGCCACTGGTCTCATCACCTCCTGGCAAATAGAAGGGGAAGAAATGGAGGCAATGACAGAGTTTATTTTTGGGGGCTCCTTGATCATGGTGGATGGTGACTGCTGCAATGAAATTAAAAGATGCCTGCTTCTTGGGAGGAAAGTGATGGCAAACATAGGCAGCATCTTAAAGAGCAGAGACATCACTTTGCAGACAAAGGTCCAGATAGTCAAAGCTATGGTTTTTCCAGTAGTGAGGTATAGAAGTGAGAGCTGGATTATAAAAAAGGCTGATCACTGCAGAATTTATGCTTTTGAGCTGTGGTGCTGGAGGAGAGTCTTGAGAGTCCCCTGGACCGCAAGGGGATCAAACCTATCCATCCTGAAAGAAATCAACCCCGAATGTTCACTGGAAGGACAGATTTTGAAGCTGAGGCTCCAATACTTTGACCACCTCATGAGGAGAGAGGAGTCCTTAGAAAAGTCCCTGATGTTGGGAAAGATTAAAGGCAAAAGGAAAAGAGGATGGCAGAGAATGAGATGATTGGACGGTGTCATCGATGCAACCAATATGGATTTGACCAAACTCCGGGAGGCAGTGGAAGACAGAAGGGCCTGGCGTGCTCTGGTCCATGGGGTCACGAAGAGTCGGACACGGCTGAATGACTGAACAACGATGACTGAGCCTCAGACTCAGCCTTAGTGTTATAGCAACCAATTCCACAAGGTTATCCCCCACCCTAAGGTTGGGCTGTATGGCCAGCAAAGGGTTAGGGGAGGGTTGTCCAAACATTTTGCAAGGAGGGCCAGATTTGGTGAGGTGAAAATGTGTGGGGGGCGACCATTCAACCTGAAGGGGGAGAAAGAGCATGGTCCGTGCTCATTTGCAACAGCCACAAATGCTCCGGTTTCAAGGTGCCCAAGGGCCCTGCGGCTGTTACACAGCCCGGGAATCAGCCCACGCGCACCCAAGATGCACCACTGCTCACATGCTGCCCTCCCTCCCGCCGTCCTTAGTGTTCATTGGTGTTTACTAATGTTCATTTTGTAGTTAAACCTCAGCGATCCTGCTTTGCTGGCGCGTTGGGATGCATTAAGGTTTTTAATATTTCAATATGTCTCTTTTGTATTGTTTTGTTTATTATTTGCTGTTAATTATTGATTGTCTTTGTATTGTAAGATTATTACTGTTTTGCCCGGCTCTTGTTCGCCTGATTGTATGCCGCTTACAGTTCTGTCTAGAAGATAAGCGGGATATAAATACAACAATAAATAAATAAATAAATAAATAAATAAATAAATAAATAAATAAATAAATAAATAAATAAATAAGGAGGTAGGGAAGACATTGTAGCAATGGAGCCAGGAGTAGGTAGGCAGGGTGGGTGGCTGAGGGGATGGATGGAGGCAGGGAGGGCAGGCAAACCATAAAACTGCAAGCCGATGTCTCTAGCCAGCACAGAGAAGGGCCGCCCAGTGGGGATGAGTGACAGACTGAGCTGGCAGGGAGAAGAGGCTGAGGGCCACTCAAAAAAATTAAATTGGGCCGCATTTGGCCCCCGGGCTGGACTTTGGACATGCCTGGGTTAGGGTCAGGGTCATGTGACTCAGTACCTTACAAGGCTTGGAGATAAACCAACTAGGAGAACAGAGTTTTCTGGGATTAGTTTTTCTCCATGACAACTTCATGTGTCTTGTTGTTCCTCTTCTTATTTGGAAGAGTTGGGAAATGGCAGGAGGAGAATCTTATTACATACCTTTTCTCTGAATCCCAAGGAAAAATGGGAAGGAGGTCCATTCAAGGAAGTAGCTTAGATCAATTCCCGCATTCTGTCTCCATACCAAGGGACACAAGAACAGCATCCGTACCTCATATCTCATCACTAACAGAATATATATTTAGTCCATTCATTAACTCCTTTCCCCTTCTTCCGATTATTCTGAGTGTTTTACTGTAAAATTAAGGACAGGTATGTTGTAACAGAGTCTATTATTATTTAATATCTCCAGTATGTCATTTGGATATGTGAAGAAGGGAAGTAAGATAATTTTATTATAAAGAGGAATAATGCCCTGACAGTCACTACCACAAGGGCCACCATTTAGCTAAGGGAAGGGAGGTTAAATTAAGGAGGGCATGTAATCCTAAACTGAAATTCAACATTGCTAAACATTTTGGCCAAAAGAGGGACAAGGCATTTTCAATTTTCAGTTATCTATCTCCTCTTAAATGTGCCTGAGTTCCCGTTAGAAGTCTTAAAGTTAAGAGACTACTGAACATTTATAGTCTGATTTCATGCCTATTTCTAATAAATGATTAAAATGCTAGATAAAATCCTCCAGGAAACATCAAGAGGTTTTGATTTTTTTTTAAATTTACCTGAGGCTGAAGTGGGAGAAAGGAAAGGATATCTGCCGGGGGGGGGGGGGAGGCAGACTTTGGAGGGCAGTTAAGAATTTCAAGAGACAAAGATTTCCCACAAAACGCTTATCTCTAAATTGTGGAAGGGAAAAGAAAGGTGGGGGGGAAGCAAAGGATAAACTCCTGTCTATTTACAGTAGTTGATAAACAATTATCACATCTTAGGATATTCCTCAAAATATATCTCCTACTCTGTGGAAGCCTCTGGCTCTGATTTGAAAGAGGCTGGTGAATGTGCTTCAGGTATTAAGGAGCTACCCAGGGGCTGCACTTTACTACCAAACAAGTTACACCCAGGACCTTGGAGAGTGCTATTAAAATTTGCACTGCCAGCTGAAGCAGATTCGTCACTCATTGAAATCAGTTTCTGCTGTGATTTGAGATCTGTCGTTTTAACTATGACCAAAGTCTTCTCACCTACTCTCCCTGGTGTAATGCAGCTGGCATACCTATGGAGGCAAAACGGAAGTTAAGAAGTCACTATAGATATCATCAATAGCAAGGAGAAGGATTGCCATAAATCAGAATTCTTCTTCTTCTTCTTCTTCTTCTTCTTCTTCTTCTTCTTCTTCTT
>JAHTLZ010000213.1:6477565-6488227 GCA_023846285.1 Phrynocephalus versicolor | reverse complement strand
ATTTTAAATTCCCTCTGCATGGTGTCTTGTGTTAAGAGAACCTGGAGAGATGGGAATGATAAATTTTGTGAATATTCTTCTGGCATCCTAGCTCTTAATGCCCACAACTCTCCTTGGTTGGCTGGCTGGCTGATCCATGTGGCCGTTCTCTACTTACAATTTCTAGAATACTTTGGTCTGAATGACCACCAGCTATTTTATTTATTTATTTATTTATTTATTTATTTATTTACCTCCCATTTTGTGGGTTGTGGTATTAAAAATGGACATTTAAAGCAATACAGATAACAGAATCATTAAAATTTCCAAGTTCTGGCTAAGAGGAATTAGCTGCCTGTGAAAGCAAATTCTGGATCCAACTCTTTGCTAAGGAAGACACAAATAACCTATCTGGAGCTTCACATTCCCTTGAACTCATTTCATCATTGTACCCTGTTGATAAATTCAGGGGTGGGGGTTAATAATGTTGTGAGGGATAACATCTTGTATTTTGAGGATCATCTAATTAGGATCACAAGATTAGAATGGGACACCCAAGAATACATATATCACAAGTTCTTTTTCTCCATTAAAAAAACCTCAAAGAAGAAAGGACCTGTCACAATTCAAGGGAGATATCACTTTTCACAGTTCAAATTTGAACCCAAGGGGGTTCATTCGGCCAGCTTAGTAATGTGAATCATCATCATCAGCAAATAGTGATAAATGCATAGTGATGCAAAATTGGTCATTTCTGTTTTCCCAATTAATTTGGGGTAAAGAAATCCATTTTGTTCCAGCAAAAGGTTCTACCTTTTCCAAACACAGGGTTTCAGCTCTATTCTAATTAATGCACATTTTCTTCTTGAAAAAAGAAAATCAATGTGAGATGAATTAATATATCCTCTTTTTAAAAACACTCTAATAATCTTCAGGTTTCAGCCAAGATTCTAATTCATTAGAGTTTTATTAGCACCATAAATCTGGAGGCCCATCCTTAGTACATTCACAGAAAATGTATAATTCTTTTCCTTTATCTTTTTTTTTTAACTTCCTCTGAGCAATAATGGAGCATCTCACTACACGATGAGCCCGGAGGAGACTTTGAACACCACTGATAATTTCCTTTATTGAAGTCTGGTAGAGCCAAAGCATTTTTTGAGCTCCACATGCCAATATCCTCTAGCCATTACAAGTACTGGCTATGTTGATGGGGAATGATATGGAAATGTAGTCCCAAAATGTTAGTTGTGTAATTTTTTTTCTCTGAACAGTACTGAGTGATAGCATAGTACTGGTCTGGGGAAATTTATTTATATGTTTGTTGCATGGAATGGAATCCATATGCCAGCAATTTTTGGGCAGAGGCTTCCTGCCACAAATTTTAAACTCTTTTTTCACCACCACCACCCCACCTTCTTGCTGGCTTCTCTGCAACATTGCTCCTCTTATGAGATGAAATATCAGATGGACATTACTTTGCCTAGAGATGTCAGGAGTCAGGACAGAGCCCACGGAAGAGGAGATGGAAGGGTGAGGCATGTCCAAACTTCAGCCCTCTGGCTGTTTTGGACCGCAACTCCCACAGTCCTTTGTCATTGGCAATTTAAGCTTAGAATTCTGGGAGTTGTAGTCCAAACTATCAGCAGGGCTGAAGTTTGGAGTTGCCTATGACATAGTGGGCTGTGTGTGGGTCAAGGCCCATGCAGCAGAAAAAGCATGGGTCGGGCAGGAATCAGGAGCACCTGGTGTGCCAGCAAAGACAGCCGCAGTGGTTGCATTCCCTGTACTGCATGTGGCTGTGGATAGTGGGCTGCTTCTGGCCAGCCACCAAACGTGGACCCAACATTTATTAATGCCAGTGTCTGTTTTCTTTCCACACTGTAGGGATTTCATTCTGAGCGGCTGTGAGCAGGAATCGTAGAATCATAGCATCATTGAATTGGGAGGGGGTTATAAGGCTATTGAGTTCAACCCCTTGCTGAATGCAGGAATCCAACACAAAGCAGATCTGAAGAACATAAGAACGTAAGAAGAGCCCTGCTGGATCAGGTCAAAGGCCCATCTAGTCCAGCTTCCTGTATCTCACAGTGGCCCCACCAGATGCGTTTGGGAGTGCAAGAGACTAGATCTCTGTCTCCTGATACCACTCCCCTGCATCTGGCCCTTGAAGTACCCCAGTTTTAAGACTGGTGATTACACATCTCCATCATGGTTTTAACCTGTGATGGACTTTCCCTCCAGGAATCTGTCCCATCCCCTTTTGCAGGCATCCAGGGCAGATGCCATCACTACCTCCTGTTGTCCTTTTTTTTTCTTGAATGCCTCTGGCATTGGAGCATTCCCTGCTTCCCAATGCCTTTGTTCCGTTGTCATACGTTTCTAACAGCAGAGAAGTTTTTCCCAGCATTCAGCCTAAATCTGGCTTCCTGTAGCTTGGGCCCACAAAATATTGCATGAGAATTAAAGATTTCCAATGTCTTTTTTTAAAAAATAAAATAAAAATAAAATAAAACTCAACGGCAAAACAAAAACGAAAGATCAGATGTGACAGAGCATATGAATGTTGCATGCACTGAATGAGCCGCACAAGTGTGTGATGTAGGGTAGAGAGTTAGGTCTCATTCCGCAACCGCACTCCTCACTGTGAGGGTCAGAGCATTCCAGTTATATAGCCCCTTTTTTTAATTTATGGAAGGTTAGCTGGTATGCCACTGATACCTCCCCCCCCAAAAGTCTCCTTTGCCTTTCTGTGACTAGAGATGGGCACGACTTAGCGGTATTTTCGTTTTCGTTTTCGTTTTTCGTTTCCGTTACGTAACGAAACAAAAAACGAAAAACGGCTCAGAACTGGAACGAAAACGGAAACGAAACGACTAATTTCGAGCCAATTTTCGTTTTTCGTTACTGGAAAAACACATAATGGAGCTAAATGGGAAGAAACGAAATTTTTTTCGTTTTCATTTTCATTTTTTTCGTTTTCGTTACGTAACGAAACGAAAACGAAAAATTTTGAAATTAGCTCACGAAAACGGAAACGAGCCGAAACGGACCCCTAGCCGAAAACGAAAACGAAAACGAACAATTTTTCTGAGTCGTGCCCATCTCTATCTGTGACATCAGAGAACGTCAGCCAATTAGATGACAGCTCTAAAACCCCTTAGCATGTTTCAATACAGATGGTACACAGATGTTTAATTTTAATTTTAATTTTAATTTTTTTTTCATCCTCTTCTTTAGATCCATGGTCTCGCCGATGTTTCTTCCCACTATTTTGTTCGGGGTTTTTTTCTTCTTCCCTGTGTGTGTGCATGTGTGTCTTGATTGTTCCATTGATTTTGTATTGTTTATTTTAGCCTCCTTTGTAAACTGCCCAGAGTTCCCTTGGGAAGATGGATGGTATAATAAATAAATAAATAAATAAATAAATAAATAAATAAATAAATAAATAAGTGTTACAAGACAATGCAGGTCTGGCACTATCCCATATATTCCCTTACTTCTTTATTGCGCCAAAAATTGAGTGGCTGAAAATACACATTAGTCTTTATATATGAGTATGTGTATAAGAGAGAGAGAGAGAGAGAGAGAGAGAGAGAAATATCCTTCTCCCTACTAAGTAAGGTAATAAACCAGCTTTTTAAAACGGTGGTTAGCAGCAATTTCCCTCTGGGAGCCGAGATACCTTTTATTTAGCATAAGTGATTATTGTCCTTATAGAGGGTGAATCTCATCCTAACAATGACTGATGGATTTGTATATAATTACACTCCAGTCTAGCATTTTCCTAAACCTCAAAGTAGCTTTCCTCTGCTAACGATGGGTGCTTACCATAAATATTTCTAACAGGCATCTATTGTATTTAATAGCTACTAAATCCTCAGAAGTATTTATTAAGAGACACTGGACAATTCATGTTTAATTAGTTCATAAAAGAAACAGGGAGAAGGGGGGGAAGTAGGCAAAGGAAGAGTTCAATGCTATACTAAAAAGGAGGAAGCGACAACTTATCACAATTAAGAGGAAGTCCCTGGCTATTTAAATGCTACAATCCAATTACATCAGGTGAAATGAATTACTCCTTTAATGCTGACTTTATATGAAGATACCTCCTTATTGCCCTCATTAATAACCATCAGACATCATTTTAGTCCATATTGGTGGCAATAACATTTCTATTAGCATCATGGCGGAGCAGAGCTGACAATTAAAATAAAGAATAAATCAGGGCCAGAACTGAATAAACGTAATTATGGCCCAGAAAAGAGCTTTCATGACTATTTGATTAGTCAACTGAGCAGTACTTATCTTTTAAATCTTAAACTTCAGCGAAATGTAATTTTCGGCATGCCATTACACTTGTCACTGGAAAGCTGAGATAGAAGCAACAGATGGGCTCTTGGATCACTGGGCTGGCAAGAGAAGCCGGCCATCACAAGTTGACCGTGGGAATGGACCCAATGATTAAGGGTGCCCTATGGAAGCAACTGCTGCCTAGATGCCCTAAGCACATCCAATCTCTCCTGATCTCAGAAGCTAAGCAAGGTTGGCCCTGGTGAGTACTTGGATTGGAGACCACCAGGGAAGACCAGGTGTTGTAGGCACCTGGAGTAGGAACTGGCAAGCCACTCCAGTATTCCTGCCGAGAAAATTCCATGGACATGGGGGTCACAAAAAGTCGGTCACAACTGTAATGGCCCAACACACACAGATGGAAGCAACTAACTTCAGCCAAGCTTCCTGTTCAGAAGGAAGCTCCCATTGACCCATGGAGCAGGAAACAGGAAGCTTGGCTGGAGCTAGGCCTAACTCCCAGAATGGCATCTACAAAATGTCTAGCCTACAAAATTAGTCAGAAAGTCCTGCCTGAGATACTGAAGATCGACAGATGACACACCAGGCTGGAGAGATCAAGGCTAGGGATGGGCATGAAATGGGGAAAAAATAGAGTTTCATTTCATGTTTTTTCACTTCTGCTGCCTAGATGCACTAAGCACATCTGATCTTGCCTGATTTCAGAAGCTAAGCAGGGTCGGCCCTAGCTAGCACTTGGATGGGAGACCACCAGTGAATACCAGGTACTGTAGGCGCCTGGAGTAGGAACTGGCAAGCCACTCCAGTACTCCTGCCAAAAAAACTCCATGGACATGGAGTCACGTAGAGTCGGTCACAACTGTAATGACACAACAAACACCACACACACTGGCGGTTCATTTTGTTTTGTTTTTACACTATTTTTTGTAAAAACAAATTTGTCATGAAATGAAACAACAACAAAGCCATTTGTTGCTGGTCTGTGGAGCCCCATAGCTCCTTCCATGCCATGCCTCAGTGCATGGACTTCACTATGGTGTCTGCCACCATAATGCACATGACATCTTTGTTTGAATTACACTAGGGGGGTAAGCAGTGAGAAAGGTGTTCCATGTTACACTTCCAAATGGACTCCATCCTCTCAAAGCTTGTCTTTGTGGTTCTGGGTATAAAAGAGATCCTCCAGCAAGGTGAGAACAAGTTTCTGCAGGCGGCAGACAATCCATTATTCTGTGCGAGGCTTACCGCAAACAAAGCATGGAATGCTGCCAACCGTAATCGGGTTCAAAGGAACCCATGCATCTTCTCTGGAAAGTTATAAAACAAATATTTGATCAAATATGCATCATTATCAAGTTTTCACCAGGAATGGGCAGGAATACCGCTCTCCACTCTCCCTGTTTGATGCAGTGAATTCGTGAGCCGCTCATTTACACAACAAAACAGTGAAACGTAGTCTTCTTTTCAACCGGGGGGGGGGGGGGGGCAAAAACTAAAACTAAAACAAATGGGGAAATGTGCCTTGATAAGAGCTCTCGCATGCCTCAATTTCTCCCAAACCTAGTCTGAAAAAAAGTGGATTTTTAAAACAAGTTGTAAACCCTTCAGAACTTCTTTTTTTCAAAAAAGATGGCAAAGTTGAGAGTGTACTCCCCATTGCCTGGCACACAAAAACTTTTTTTTAAAAATATCCTCACTGTTTCACTCACTCACAAATACACACACACACACACACACACACATTTTCTAATAAACTCATATTGTAGAAACACTGCCACCTGTGCTTTGAAAATATGATTTCATTCAAGTTCCATCCACTGGGAGTCAAAATTCGTTGAGCATGAAACCATGCTCAACTTATCATATTGTGATACAATACATCTATCTCCCCACAGAAAAAGTTATTCTGTGCTATAAAGGATACACCGGAAAGTGTTTTTTTATGTGGATCCAATATGAGGTTGGGTTTTATATGTGTATAATGATATAAAGAAAGGATAGCTATAAAAACTAACAATGGCTGTGTTTGCTCTTGGTAGGGAAAACAATTTGCAAGCAGCATAATACGTTCACATGGCCCTCTTGTTACACATGTTCTTGGAGACATCTGATCTACCCATGGTGACACGTGTCTTAGTTACATTTTGTCTGGATTACTGCAACATGTTCTTCGTGGGGCCTCTTTTGAAGGGTGTTCAGAAATGTCATCTGTTTCCAAAGGCTACAGACCGAGTGCTGATTGGCACAGGTTACAGGTAGCATGCAACTTCTTGATTATGGCAGCTTCACTGGGTGCCTATGGGTTTCTGGGATCAGTTCAAAGTGTTGGTCATTCCTTATAAAGCCCTACATTGCATAGGCTCAGGCTATTTAAAGGATCATCTCACTCCATATGAGATTTCGAGAACTTCTGTGGAAGCCCTTCTCTTGGTTCCAACACCCGTTGAAGCTTGTTTGGTGAGAAAATGGGAGAAGGCTTTTGCAGTGGCAGCAGTTAACTTTTGGGCTGCACTGCTCCAGTGAAGATTAACCAGGTGAGATTCCTCACCTCCCGATGAGACAGCGAGAGACAAGGAATTCCTCCTCTCATTCTACATTGTTTTTGTAATTTGTTTTATGTAAAGTCTCTGGCCATTTCCCCCTTTCATAAGCAAGACATACACAGCAAGCATTGTTGCAAAGAAAGATACAAAAAACCTATCTAGTGCTTCCCATTTTTAAAATAATGGATTCAGAATCTATGCTCCTATACAGGAGTATGTATGGACTGTACTGTACCTTCAGTTCAGTCTCATTCCCCTGTGGCTGATGAGGTCATGAGAGGTCGAGTGAGACTCTAGTAAGGGGAATTCAAACAAATACAGTGGTACCTTGTATAAAGGAAGTAATTCGTTCCAAATGAAATTCTGTTCAGAAAATTTTCCTTTATACAAATTTCTCATAGGAATGCATTGAAAACAGAGGAATCCCTAATCACAACCATTTTTATGTTGTGCGGATTCGCCCCATAGGCGATTCTGTTAAGCAAATTTCCCGTATCTCCGGAATTTTTTATGTTGTACAGATTTTATGTTCCACAAACCGTTTGTTATACAAGGGTCCACTGTACACTAACATTGCCCCAAAAATGACCACAGGGTTTGTATAGAAGGGAAATTAAACAGGACCGCTTTATGGAAATATGGCACCCACTGTTAAACTCAGATACTGAAACTAGTGATAGATTAAGCAAGATGGGAAATGGATTATACAATGGGTTGTTTTAAACTGTTATAAATTGTACTAGCAGAAATTATAAGGAAAATAATGCACTATATTGTGTTACAGTACGGTTGTTAATAAAAATTTATAAAATTTATTTATAAAAAAAAATTAATTTTTTTTTTAAAAAAAAATGACCACAGGGTACGGAGAGGTTTTTCAGGGCCACCAAGTTTTAGCTTGGCTGCAGGAATTATCATTCCTTAAAATGCACTTAATATCTAAATTCCTCTGGGCAGAATTACAATATGCTTTGAAATACTATATTAGTGTTTTCCTTGCTTGGAGGTTGATTTTTCTAAGAGCTGCTATAAATGTCGGATAAACTGGCCTTCAAGTTTTCATCTGTTGTTATCCTCTGGACTATTCTGAAAATCTCTCCCATTCTCTCCCTTGTTCCACCTTTATTTATTAAAATGTATAGATTGCTTAAATCTCTGAAGCCGCGGCCGCCGATTCTTTCCCCCAAAGCTGAAGAGAAAAAGGGCTTACAAGAAAATCAAACGGGCAATCATTATTCCCCATCAGCAACAAGCTGTGGCGTGTGTAAATTGCATAATAAATTAGGTATTTGGAGATAAATGAATTTACAATAAACAATTACTGGGCGAAAAGCCCCACTTCTCCCTTTCCATAGGCGCAAGATCTGGTAAAAATCAGCCACAGGTAGTTAAGTGATTATAAACTGTAAAAATAAATCAACCCGATATAATTGCTCCAAGGAGGGGGTGTGTGGAATTACCAACATATTTAACATTTCAACAGAGCACCCTTTTCCATATCCATTTGGCATTATCTAATTACCTTCACATTGCATTTCCATCAGTGATATGACCTGTATTTTCCTTTTTTTATAACTGTCAGGGAGGGAAATAGGGAGGTGGAGTGAGCAAACCGTTGGCGATAAATCAACCCTACCATTAGGACTGAAATAGCTCATCACGGCACTTCTAAATCTAGGATTTATAAAGATGTCTAGGCCGTATAGCACTGGTGGACACCATAATAAATTCATGAGCATACTGCCAAGGCAGGCTAGTTCATTATGTGGCAGGCTGCCGGCCATTAATCCTAGCCGAGAAAGATTCCCGGGACTGCTAGGGAAATTTATGCAGACTTAAAGTTACCCATTTCATTATGGATTTAATCTGTTCTCTCTGCCCGAGTGCATGAAAGGTTTTTACAGTTTAGATCAAGCACTTGTAATTCCCCATTTCATATTATTTCTTCAACAATAATGTCCTAATTTCTTCCTCCAAAAAAAAAGTCTTGCTGCAGAATGTCTCCATGCCTGCCTTCTTCTGATATTACACTCGATAAAAAATTTATACAATCAATTGACAAAGGGCAATTTCCCTCCAGAATGTTCTATTAACATGTAAATTTTCATATGATCTTTATCTAGTATGCAGAGCGGGAACCAACAGCTCTTTCGGTGCCTAAGCCTCTCCATGCACACTTGCGCCTGCACATGCCCAAATGGGCATGGAGAAATATATACACTAGTGCCAGGCTATTGAACAGACAAAAGAAAATACTTGTGTTGTTAGTCTGCGGAACTCCCTGCCACAGGATGCGGTGATGGCATCTGGCCTGGACGCCTTCAAAGGGGGATTGGACAGATTCCTGGAGGAAAAGTCTATCACAGGTTACAAACCATGATGGAGATGTGTCATCCCCAGGCGTAAAATTGGGGTACTTCAAAGGCCTGTTGCAGCAGAGTGGTATCAGGAGACAGATATTGTTTGTTGCGTTATTTTATTCGATATATTCCTACTCCAGGCGCCTAAAGCATCAGGTATTCTCTGGTGGTCTCCCATCCAAGTACTAACCAGAGCTGACCCTGCTTAGCTTCTGAAATCAGGCAAGATCAGATGTGCTGAGGGCATCTAGGATTAAAACCTCTAGAGGTAGAGAGATCATTTTTTGGCTCAGTCAGGCACCCCGTTCCTCTTATTTATAGCTGACGGACCATTGCATTCAACCAAGCAACCAGTGTCACCATGGAAGGGACAACTGGAGCCACCCACAAGTGACAACGGAAAGTTTTGCAAAGAAGCCAAGAAACACCACTAAATCTTATGCATGGCGCAGATGATCCAACTGGTCTGTAGCGAGGGTGTCTGAAGAGATTCACATTCAAATCTCCACTCAGACATGAAGTTCACAGGGTTATCACCTCTCATCTCCTCATGAGGCTGTTGTGGGGATGGCAAAAAGAGCAAGAAGTCTCTGCCTGCCATCTCCCTCGTCAAGGCATAAATGGATGAAATTCATGCATCCATAATGTGCTTTCAATGCACAAGGAGAGAACATGGTTGTTTTAATTTTTATCACATTTATTTCTCTTTGTTATTATTCAAAGTATTATTTTTTATTCTGTCTGTCTGCTAAAAAGAAGTACATGTTCAACACGTTCCTTAGACTTCATTGAGGGTGGTGAGGTTAAGTCATAACACTGCTGGAAGTGATCCCAGTACTGACAAAGTCATGCACAATGGAAGGATAAAACCCTAGACAGAATTAATTTTGCAATGAAGTTGGAGTTCTCATCCCAACCGTCCAAGTTGTCTCGCCGAGGGAAATTGCTCATGTAATTCAAATGCATCCATTCTTTTAAACAATAAACAACACCCAAATCCTAGTTCCTTTGAAACTCAAATTCCAATGGACGCAAAAGAAAAATACACAGTATCTCCTAAAGCAGAATGTAACAATAGAATAGTTTCCCATAGGAAGACTGCTTAGAGGCAAAGATCTAATGTTGCACTGTGCACAATATAGCTACCTGCTTGGCTTTTATTCTGTGAGCAAGGGGGTGAAGGTAAGCTGAATTTCTGAGCTTTCTTGTTATATTCTTGTAGTTTATAAGCACTTCTCTAAATTTCTTCTCCTCGGCAATAGAAAGGGTTTATACCAACATCTCAAGTTCTAAATAATCTAACCAGAAGAGGCTAGGTGAAATCTACCAAGAACAAAAACAACACACCTTGCTGTATGTATGTATGTATGTATGTATGTATGTATGTATGTATGTATGTATGTATGTATGTATGTATGTATGTATGTATGTATGTATGTATGTATGTATGTATGTATGTATGTATG
>JAHTLZ010000213.1:6454756-6477214 GCA_023846285.1 Phrynocephalus versicolor | reverse complement strand
TATGTATGTATGTATGTATGTATGTATGTATGTATGTATGTATGTATTTATATTTTTATGCCACTCGGCTTTCCAATGGAACTCTGGGCAGTTCACAACAAGAGTGAAAAATCTGTCAGTACCAACCCATTCTTTAATGGACTTTTTAATGGGGGAGGGGGCTGGTCATGGATAAGAAAATATGCAAGTCCTCATCATATCCTTAAGGAAGAATTCACATCTCTACTCAAGACCCTATTGCTTTTTCAAAAGGCCTGCTGCTTCCAGAGAGGAAGCGCACAAAACTTAATTTGTTGACGTGACTCCATGGAGCCGTCTCCATTTCTGGATCTTTCTTGAACTGTCAGGCCGAGAAAATTTGTAATTCGAAATTTACCACCGTGGCATTTGTGTCACAGAAGCCTGGTGGGATGTGGAAGAAGTGTCTGACATCTGCCACGGGGAACACCCTTTCGATTTCCACCGTTGCACACATTGCAGAACTTATGAAAAATGAGTTGGCCTTAAGCGCGCTTGCCAATTCTTTCTTACCAAAGGGTAAGAAATAGAAACACTCATTTAGAGCTTGTTTGCTAAAACGGCTGCCCTCAAGCGGTTGGCACCAGGGCGCCTTCAACTTGCTGAAACTAACCTATGCTGGCATTGCCAAAAGACAATGCCATGATGTGCCAAGAATCTAGTTCTAGGGTATTTCAGTAGAATGCTGTCCGTAACTGAGAAGTACAACCTCAAAAGAAGCGATTATAGCGTTTTGCCTCCAGTCTTAAGACAACTGTTTTGGATCCGACCATGATGTTTAAGAGTTTTATTTTATTTTATTTTTATTTTTATTTTTTTTTATAAACCTTTAATGGCATTTAAAAGAGGATATAAATACAATTAAATGAAAACAGACAGAACAGCACCATATTTAAAATATGCTCCACCTTGGAAACCTCAGAGTAATTCACAAGGGATAGCTTTTTAAAACAGCATCAAGGTAATCTGCCACCCGGGTGGTGACTGATTCAGAAGAATCCTCAAGAAGGAGGCCCACATGTCCTTCAGGGGGGACAGGGAGCTCAAGTAATATTTGACCGAGAAAATATTTACGTAGCTTACTATAAGCTGGGCAGTGGCACAGGATGTGGGCAACCGTATCGGGATCTATATGGCAGCGTTTCCAAATTCTATGTGAAAGGGGTAAGCTTTGGTATCTTCCAGACAGGCCTGAGGATGGGAAAATATTCAATTTTGCTAGCACGAATGCATGCCTCTTGATGGGGTTTACTAGTTTGTAGAAGTAACATAAATCGTGACCGCCTACAAGGGATAGATTGAAGTAGCATGGGGAAACGGTTTAAGGTGGAAGTAAGTGATTGTGTTTCTACTTCCCATAATCTCGACTTTATGATTGAGTGAGCTCTGTTAAAGTCAATGTCAGCCAAGTAATCTAAAGAGAAAGCTATATTTTTGGAGTTAGGTAACAAAAAAGAGTTATTAGGAACAAATACAACAAAGTATGGGAATATAATGAGAAACCCTGGAGCCCCCAGGTCATCATGAGCACAGTTGCAGCTGCAATGCAGCGGTTTAACAACTGTGCCACCAGGCTCCTCCATCTTTAAGGGATATGGAAAACAAAGGTAGCCCTGTTGGCTGGACAACAAATTTATAATCATTGCATAAGGGCAACTAACAAGGAGCTGCATTACATTTCAAGACACCATACATCATCCTCATCAATAACACCAGCATCTTGGGATCACACAGCTGGAAGGAACCCAATGGGTCACTAAGTCCAATTCCAGCCAGGAAGGAACAGTGGGGAACTGAACTCCAAAGTGAGACAGGTAAACCACTGAGCTATCCAGCATGGAGAGGTCAGCTTTGTGCCTTTAAGATCAAGCCTCTCTTTCTGTCTTGCCTGTGTAGTCCTTGTGTAACATCTGGCTTGAGGAAGAGGCCTGATGGTCTTAGAACAGGGGTGTCCAAACTTTTTGCAAGAAGGGCCAGATTTGGTGAGGTGAAAATGTGTGGGGGGCGACCATTCAGCCACATTTGGCCCCCGGGCCGGACTTTGGACAAGTCTCTATAACAGGCATGTCCAAACTTCGTCCCTCCAGATGTTTTGGACCACAACTCCCACAGTCCTTTGTCATTGGCAATCTAAGCTTAGAATTCTGGGTGTTCTGGTCCCAAACATCAGGAGGGCTGAAGTTTGGACATGCCTGCTCTATAACATGAAGGGAGGCAGGGAGGATGCTGCAGCAACGGTAGGCTAGGCAGGTGGCTGGGGGGATGGACAGAGGCAGGGAGGGCAGGCAAACCATAAAACTGCAAGCTGTCTCCATCCAGTACAGGGAGGGGCCAGCTGGCAGGGATGAATGACAGTCTGAGCCAGTGGGCAGAAGAGACTGCGGGCCACTCAAAATTTGAAAACGGGCCGCATTTGGCCCCCGGGCCTGACTTTGGACATGCCTGGCTTAGAAGCTTGCACATCATTATGATTCCCGGATTGGTCTAGTGCAGATGTTCACATAGGGTGGCCTTCCAGCTGCCATAGATCCTCTGCTGATGCTTTTTTTTTCTTTCTTTCCCCTTTTGTTTGCAAAACCCACTAAATTGCTCTCTGGGCAGAACAAGTGAGCTACCACGCTCTTACAAAGATTAAGTAATAATTAAATCAAATGAAAGTGAAAAAATAAAATAAAAAAAGAACCACTGACACAGAACATCCTCCTATTCTCCTCCGCCTCCGCCTCCTTCTAAAATCACAACACAGTTTGCCAGAGAACTAACAATATGTGAAAAATGCCCCATCCCCTCCGGTTTGCCCGCTGGAGCATTGTATAAATAAATAATTAAAAACAATGGCGAGCATCACGTTCCATGCCCCCAAATCCCGGAGCACCGCCGCTCTTTAAACTGAAGTATTTGGTTCAGCTTGCATATTGCAAAACCCATTCGCCGAAACATTATGGGCCTTTTAAGCATCATTCAGGCCGAAAATATGACTCAAGGGCTTTTTGAATGGTTTTGAATTCACAAAATGCAAGCAAATGTCCTCTCTTTGCTGTTCTTCCTTCCTTCCTTCCTTCCTTTTTTCCTTCGTTCCTTTCATTCATTTGTTTGCTCATTCGTTCATTCGTTCGTTCGTTCCTTCGTTCCTTCATTCCTTCTTGTTCTGTAGTGATCATGGTGCAAGGAAAAGAAAGGGAAAAAAGGAAATGAGGAAATAGAAAGAAGAGGAGGAGGGGAAGAGAGAGACAGAGAGAAGGGAACAACAGGCCCTGTTTTCATATGCAAACATGAATTCTTTATAGGCTAAAATGCATTTGCGAATTAAGGAGAAGATGCATATTTATATTTCTGCTCAAAATGTGCCCAAAGCAAATGAACAGAGAGAGCTTTTTTGAAAGTTCAGGGAGGAAAGTGCCACCCTGGAAGGGGAACCCCTTGGGAATTCAAGCGACTTCCTCTGCTCTGGGTGGGAAAGGAGAAATAGGTTAAACCAAGGTGGGGGTCGGGGGGGAGGGAGAACCAACACCTATTACATGTCAAGCCATCAGCCAGGAGGTGGATGGCCAAGCATAAGGAATCAGGTTGATGGCCAACATGTCATTTCATGATGATCCAAGTTTGTTTAAGAAAAAAAAAATTCTTTTTCAGAGTGCATGCTTCTCAAGAATTTCCTTTGTTTTCCTCAAAAGGATCACATATCTCAAAGACTGCTCTACCCATTTTTAAGTCCAAGATTTCACCTCAAGGAAATTGTGCAAATATATGAATTAGATCATTATTTCACCCACCATGGGAGTTTTGAAAAACAAGAGTTTATCATTGTGATGTGCCATTGTACATAACTTTTGGTGGGGTGTTGGGGTTTTTTATAGATATTTGAGATGTTTAAAAAGTGGTTTGCCGTTACCACTTTGTAATGAGTCTTCAGGGCCAAGTAGAGATATGAACCTGGACCTCCTGGATCCGAATCCATCACTCGAGTCACTTCACCACACTGGGTGTCAACGACAAGAGTGTTAAAAAAAACTACTAAGATTGATATTTCTCCACGGGCAACATCAGAGTGAGAGCCACAAAACAAATGAAGACTCCCCTTCATTCTGATTGGTCAAAGGCATGCAGGAAGGTCTTTTTTATTGGGCCATAATATCAGATACCAAAACCCAATGGGAATTCTGCTGCCGTGTAGCTCCAACCAATTGGAATGCTGAGGGCAGGCTACAGGAGCAAGCGGTGAAATGGGAAAAAAAAAATATGGCCACAATGATACTGGAGGCAGTCATAGACTTTGGAAATCATCATCACTGACAAACTAGTACATGAATGAACCATCTGCATATTTCTGCTCAGAAACAGAGTTTGGAATAGATAACCACAAATAGTATGCTGTTTCTTTTTTTTTTTCCTGTTAGCAGACATGTGTTATACTACCTCTGCTGGAGCGTTAAAGTTACCATGGTCATTCATTCCTTTATTTGATTTCAAAGATTTCCCCAAGTGCGTTCACCTTGAGCATAACAATACCTTGCATTAAACACATGGGTTTCAATATGAGGATGATGAAAGCACATCATAAACCAGAAAGCACATCATAAACCAGAAGGTGTGCATTTTGTACTCTCAGCAACCGTAAAAAGTTTCAAAGAAGTGACCTGGGTGTGGCTCTCTTTTCACTGTTTTCTTGACAGCTCTGATAACCTCGCCAGTGGTTTGGGGCCAGTGGGAGATCCTGACCATCAGGATGCCTGGTAGCGATCTGCATGGTCATCTCAAAAGCAAGACAGGATGTTCGGCAGTTCTCCAGTGTCAGCCAAGATTATGGTACTTACCACAAATAACAGTTCTGAACACCACCATTTTACAATTCTAAAGCTGGGAAGGGCTCTACAGAACACACCTTCTTGTGTCTAATTTTTTGATAGTACCTGGAGGAAAAACTATTGGGAATGTGTGGGAGCCAAAATCAAGGCAGAGAATTTTGGAAGAATCTTCAACCCTATGGATGAGATTAAAGGTAAAGGTTTACCTTTGAAAAGGTTTACCTTTAAAAAGGTTTCATGTGTGCTAGTCATGTCCAACTCTAGGGGCGGTGCCCATCTCCATTTCCAAGCCAAACAGCCAGTGTTGTGCAAGTCCATGGTCATGTGACTGGCATGGCTGGATACATTTCTACGCACAGAACACTTCCCGCTTTTTATGGCGTTACCTATTTATCTACTTGCATTTACATGCTTTTGAACTGCTAGGTTGGCAGGAGCTGGGGTTGACAGCGGGATCTTACTCCGCTGCGTGGCACCTGGGATTCGAACCACCGAGCTGCTGACTTTGAACCGTTTCAGTGCTCTAGCCCACTGAGCCACCATGGTTAGGTCCAACACAAAAGGATGCTTTATATGCTACAGAAAGCACTGTCCTATCAGTGCATCCTGGATCTAGCCACCCTGATGACTTGTTTCCAATCCCTGTAGACAACTGAGCTGCTACATCTTTTGCTCGAATTACCTAACACTTGGCAATCCTCTCAGCTTGCTAAAGAGCTGGGTAAGGCAGGGTCTTAATTCACATTAAGCATAACATTTCAGTTACATCATTGATTCCACTATTGACTGACGCCTGGACCTGTAGACGATTGGTTTGATTCTTGTTTTTTCAGGCTTCTCATTTCAACTGTTACTCTCTCGGGGCTCATAAATAAAAGGTAGAAAGGAGAAAGAAAAAAAACAGGAGAGGCTGTTCACATTTTGCATGTTGTCTTTGCACAAATATTGTCAACTTACAGACACATGTCACTGCCTTTAGATCAGTGATACCACATTTCTAGGTAAGGAGGCAGCCCCGCCCCCCAAAAAAATCTAGGGTGAGGACCGCCATCCCATCCCATAAGGCTGCCCTCCATATAAAAATTCGAAGAAGTAAAGAATGTGAATATCATGTCTTTCTCTCTTTTTTGGTGATAATTTTGGTACAGCATAACTTCAAAATGTTGTCCTCTTCAGTTCTGAGAACTAGGGAATTTTAGCTATTGTTTCAAAACGTTCTGTGAAAAAAATCAGTATATACCCAGCACTCAACTGGTAACTACTAATTTGTCATATGAAGTGTTATACATTTAATACATTGGGCACTGAATTAGTGTTGGTTGGGGTACTCTTAGAGATAGGACATAAGAGCCCTGCTGGATCAGGCCAAGAGCCCATCTAGTCCAGCTTCCTGTATCTCACTGTGTCCCCAGTAGATGCCTCTGGGAGCACATGAGACCACTAGATAGCTGTCTCCTGATACCACTCCCCTGTATGTCTGCCATTTTGAGGTAGTCTTTTGTAGACCTTTTAAAAACACACACAAATTTTCCAGCAGTCTGCTAGAGGTACAAGCCATTTCCTGAATGAGCTTTCAATGAAGGCAATTGTCACGATATCTTAACATTCTGATCACTGTTGTGGGCTTTCCATATTGATTAGGGAAAATATATCCCTGATAGTGTTGGTCAATAGACAAATTAATCATTGGTGTCTGATAGCTTTACGGCCCGCTTAATGTTCCTGTCTGCCATTGAGTTATGCTCTTCCCTTTCTAAAAGGATGAACGAGGGATGGGGAAACCACTTGCCTTCTGAGCAGCAGTGTACCCTTGGCACACTGTGTGTGTGTTTTGTGTCGTTACAGTCATGACTGACTCTTCGTGACTCCATGTCCATGGAGTTTTCTTGGAAGGAATACTGGAGTGGCTTGCCAGTTCCTACTCCAGGCGCCTACAGCACCTGGTATTCCTTGGTGGTCTCCCATCCAAGTACTAACCAGGGCCGACCCTGCTTAGCTTCCGAAATCAGATGAGATTGGATGTGCTTAGGGCATCTAGGCAGCTCCACCCTTGGCACACACTTGTGCCAATATACTCAGCAGTAGACCATTGTGCAGTCAATGAAACATATTCTCATGGAAGATTGCAGCCTATTACTCTTGGGACCACATGCTTTAAAGAGACATGGTCTTTGGAATTTCCATCACCATCTCTATAGACCCCAAAAGAGCAACAATCTTAAAGCCAGCAGTTAGTTTGTTCTTTTGTTAGATTCCCTTCCCTGCCTTCCTCATTTTCCTTATTATTTTCATCCATTTGCTTAGATCTACTGGGAGGAATTTTTCCTTGTGTCCCACGACGAAAAGTTGCACAGCCTGGCTGGCACCAACGTCATCTTTTATTTGGTGCAAAGTTTAAAACCTGTCTATTCATCAGGGTCTTTGGCGATTCTCAAGACCATGACTTGAGTCGGTATTGTGTGCCAATGAAGAAAGTCTAGCCAAAAAGGGTCTCACCTTGGAGGCTAGAGATGGGCACGGTACGAAAAAAATTTCGTTTTCATTTTCGGTTTTTGTTTTGTTACGTAACGAAACGACAAACAAAATTTATCTCTAAAATGAAACGAAATAAACAGAAATGCGGGGATTTTTGTCGTGTGTTTCATTTCCGTTACAGCAATGAAGTGAGCTGCTTTAAATGCTAAAAAAAAAAAATCACGTAAAATTGGAATAAATGGTAATGAAACGGTAACGAAACGGTAACGAAACAAAAATGAATTTTTTGCAAAAAATCCACGAACAACGGAAACAAACTGAAACGGACCTCTAAACGACAAACGACAAATGAAACTCCATTTTTTCTATTTGTGCCCATCTCTACTGGAGGCCAACAGATACCAACTGAAGGGATGACCCAAACAGAGCTGGATGAACACAATTGACCATGACATGAAGTTGTCCAGGCTTCACTCAGACCTAGCCTGTGACCATAGCAAGTGGAAGGAAAAAACCAGAAAGTGGACCCAACCACAAAGTGATACAAACACACAAAAAACAAGAAAGAAGATGACTTGAGTGTCAGTCTTCCTTCATATCTTCTGCTTGATTTGTCAATAACTAAAGGAAAGGAATGCCTAGATACCCTAAGTGCATCAGATCTTCCCTTGCCTGATTTCGGAAGCTAAGCAGGCTCGGCCCTGGTTAGCACTTGGATGGGCGACCACCAGGGAATCCCAGGTGCTGTTGGTGCCTAGAGTAGGAACTGGCAAACCACTCCAGTATTCCTGCCAAGAAAACTCCATGGACATGGGGTCATGAAGAGTCGGTCACGACTGTAACGACACAACACACACAAAGGAAAGGAAAGAGTAATTTTTTAAAAAATAATGTGAAAGCAAGGATCAGATTTTAAAAAATAAAAGTTTGGTAATGCACCTGAAATAAAGCCCCTAAAATCCAATCATCTTACCTATCTTAATGCAAGAATTTCAGAACTCTTCAGAACTTTTTCTTGGCTGTGCGTTCCTGCTTTGGATGTGTTTTTTGTGGTTTTTTTGTGTACTATCTTTTGGTGACTGTATTTGTGTGATCCTTTTTAGTATTTGCAGATTGCCTGTTTTCAGTTTTAAATCTTGTCTTTAAATTATGTAAATGGCTTTGGGTCCTTTGAAAGAAGAAAAGCAGGGTAAAAATGTTTGAAATCATAGAAAATAAATTGATCCGGATGGACATTACAAAACATGAGAGGGAGGAAGGAGAAAAGAAAAAAAGTCTATGATACTGGCCAGATATTGTAGCCGTTGAACTATAGTTACATTAAGTCCCAAGTTGTAAAGGCAACTAATTAGTTTTCTAAAGTAATTTCCAAGCTCCGCCATCTCCACACAGCCCTTGATAAAATTCCAGTTAGATATTCTATATATTCCACACAAGGAAGGATGTTATCTCTTATTAAGTTAAAACCACTTGAGTTCCACTACATATCGATTTAATTTCATGCAGATTTGCTTGTTGCATTTAAGCTACGCAGTCCACTCTGAGTCACACTTTTAAATTAACAAATCAATTAATTAGCAAATGTACGGGCATCATGGGAAATCAATGGGGCTCCAGACGCTCAGGGGGTTATTTTGTGTGCTCCATCTATGAAACATCTACTTTAATCCATTTTTGGCAAATTTCCTTGGTTCCTTCTTTGATTTAGTTGACTAGGTTATGCACTGTAGCTTGTGGATGCATTAGCCTTCAAACTAGGCCAAAGAGGACTAGTAAATCAGAACGGCTATATTTTTCTGAAGACAATTTGCACAGAGAAGCAATACACATTTCTTCTGTGGATCTGAAATACACACCGAGGAGTGTTTTCACCAGTCACTCTGGGCTTGTAAGCACAATCACCTTGAACTATCTCATCCAGTACTGCAAATTAAAGTAGACATTAGAGATGGGCACGACTCAAAAAAATATTTTTTGTTTTTCGTTTGTCGTTTAGGGGTCCGTTTTGGTTCATTTTCATTTTTTGGGGTTTTTTGCGCATTTTTCGTTTTCATTTTTGTTACGAAACGAAACAAAAAACAAAACGAAAATGAAATTTTTTTCGTTTTGTTAGCATTCTTTTCAATGCAATGTGTCTGCCGTAATGAAAACGAAAAACACGGCAAAATTTTTCGTTTCGTTTCCGTTGTCGTTTTGCTTCTGAATTTTTTTTCGTTTTCGTTTTCGTTGCGAAACGAAATGAAAAAACGAAAACGAAAATGAAAATTTTGCTGAGTCGTGCCCATCTCTAGTAGACATTCAAGAGAATTAGTATTATCAAGGATTTAATCTGTGTTTTTCCCCCTCCCCTATAGTGGCATTTCCTTAAAGAGGGGTGCTTTGGCAATTGGACCTGCAAATTAAGGAAAGTAAAGTGTGCTGCTTAGACACTGCCCTGTAGCATTTAAGGCAGCCTCAGGGCAGGTCACAATTTAATCATGCAGGCTACACATCCCTCCCTCCCTCCCATGAACTGGGCTCTTCAATTGACCAAGCTCAGAAGGAAGAAAAGTTGAGTCCATCTTCAGCCAGCTACCCGAGTGCAGGGGCGTAGCTTGGGGGGGCAAGGGGCAGGGTGCCCCGGGTGCAGCAATTAGGGGGTGCCAAATTCCCTACTGACCCCTCCACTGCTGCCTCCCCACCTGCCATCCAGATTATATTTTGCAATGGGGGGCACAAAAACTGACTGTTGCCCCAGGCTCTGGAAGAACTATCCATGCCTCTGCCTGAGCGCATCAGGATCAAACGCAAAGCTGAGTCCACCTTCAGCCAGCTACCTGAGCACATCAGGACTGAACTCGAGTTGTGAGCGGAATCTTGACTGTGCTACAAGGATCTGTAGCCCAATCAATTTCTTGTTTACCTTCCAATGACCAATCAGAAGACAAAGCACACTAGAGGCAAGCTATGACATAATGGCAACCATGTATTTTTCAGCACATGAGGAAATGCTTCTGCAGTTAGTGCAAACCTCCCAGAAAGCTGCATGTCACTGTGCTGGAATGTGTGTGTGTGTGTGTGTGTGTGTGTGTGTGTGTGTGTGTGTGTGTGTTGTGTTGTGTTGTGTGTGTGTGTTGTGTCATTACAGTCATGACTGACTCTTCATGACCCCATGTCCAGGGAGTTTTCTTGTCAGGAATACTGGGGTGGGTTGCCATAAATATGCATTAAATAAATAAATACAATAATCCTAATTTGAGCAGTCCACTGAATCAATTACAGAATGCTGAATCATCACATGGGTAAATCGTATTGACAGGGGTGTCGCTTGGGGAGGGCAAGGGGCGGAGCACCCTGGGTGCAGCAATTAGGGGGCACCAAATTACCTACCAATCCCTCGCTGCTGCTCCTCTACCTGCCATCCAGATTATATTTTGCAATAGGGGGGCGGCGCAAAAGCTGACTGTTGCCCCGGGCTCTGGAAGCCCTAGCTATGCCTCTGCCTATTGATTCCCTTGGTCTATCCCTGTTGAAAGTAGTAATAAGATTTCAAAGGGATTGAATTGAATCTAGCGGGATTTACTTCTGAGTAAACCTGCATAAAAGCAGCAGGTGAATATTTTATTTGCCTGGGATTGAAAAATTGCACAGAAAGCCTTTTCAGGATGGTTGTACAATCCATAGAATTAATGAAACCTTGAAAATAAGGTGGGGGGGTCAGGGGAGACTATGTAGCCTATGAAGTTGTATTCAAATACCATGAAAAAAGAAGAATATTTAAATCTTTAATTAATCTTCCTTTCCCCTCAACACACTCTCCTTTTGTTTAAACAATAAATGTAATAAAGTACATACATTTACATTACGGCGTCTTTACTGCATTATCATCAGATGCCAGGGATTTAAAGATTTATAGAGAAATGTTGTTAGGCGGGTAATTATGATAGGATTTTATGTAAAGCTTGCCATAAAGCTAAATATAGCTGCTTTATATATTTAAAGGGGGGATTCAATAATGCCAGGCATGAAAAGTAGTAAAATACAAACTTGATCTAAAGTCCAGTTAAAGATGACCCTATATTTCTACCTTTCATTTTGGTCTAATATTATCATCCTCTGTTATGACCATAGATTCCCTGCCTTTTCTGGCAAATAGGGCATTCTGAGCGGTGATTCTGTGAGACATTAATTGACTTCTTCCATTTCTGTACTTAACAGGGGTTCTCAAGTGTAATTTCTGTCTGTAGTTTCTCAACCCATCAATGGCTCTAATACTGGCAGATCCTTAAGCTAGAGAATAGAGATGGGCACGAAACAAACAATTTTTCGCTTTTGTTTTTGTTTTTTATTTCGTTACGCAAGGAAACCACTAATGAATTTTGTCTCTAAAATAAAATGAAACGAACAGAAACACCAGAAAATTTGTCGTGCATTTCGTTTTCGTTACGGCAATACAGTGAACTGCTTTAAATGCTAAAAAAAAAGCACAAAAAATTGAAATAAATGGTAACGAAACGATAACAAAATGAACGAAAATGAAAACAAAATTTTTGCAAAAATTCATGAAAAACGGAAACGAACCGAAACGGACCCTCTAAAAGACAAACGACAAACAAAATGCCATTTTTTTTATTCGTGCCCATCTCTACTAGAGAACATCTGTACTGTTTTGATTGTCTATCTCTGATGCAGTACTGTTTTGATTAGCTACCTTTGGGAGATCCCTTAACCAATAGAACAACTGTACTGTTTTGATTGGCTACTTATTTAGCTAACACTAATATAACTCCCATTCATTCCAAAAGGTCTATCTGCATTCCTTGAGACTAAAACTGTATGTAGACAATTTAAATGCCCACAAACTATACTGGTTGGAGGATTGTGGGATTTGTAATCTGAAAAAAAAAAGAGTCTTCCAAGCTTTGCATATTACAACTAGTGATATGGGAACTTTCCAAAACGGTGTGTTATAATTTTAGTTATGAAACCCTAGTTTTAATAGTTACTATTCACAATTCTTTAAAGCAGTTTTTCGTCTTCTAATTTTTCAAGGCAAGTTTTCCATTTCTCAAAAGTACTCTAGTTATTTAAAAAAAAAACCCACAACCAAATGCTTGTCTTTTTTATTTGGTAACTTGGAAAGTAAATTTTAAAAATTAATGGGTAAGAATATAATTCCGAAATCTTTTAAAAAAATAGCTTTTCACTCTTACAGTTGCTGTTTATAATTAGCTCTTTATCTCTCTGTGTCTTAAAAGTAACTAATTTGATAATTTTTTAAAAATAATTTGTAACAATGAGATCCCCAAGCCCTTAGAAAGCTATTTGTTGCAATTGTAATGAATCAATTTGACATGTATCTCATTGGTCTCCTGCTTTTCAAAAGTAACTAGTTGCCGTCTAAGTTATTTTTTTAAAAAAAAGATCTGTACGCTACACGCCAGTGGCCACCTGAGCACAAGGGAGCAGCAGCAGAAGACAGCATGAGCCAGTACCCAAATCATACGATAGCCACCCTCAAGCATTTATAATTTTAAAAGTAACAAAGGTCCAGCAACACTCCAAGACAAATGAAGCGGCTAGTCTTTAAGATGGAGCTTCAACGAGTGTAGCTCGGCTTTCATTATTGCGAAATAGAATTCATGACAAGGAGTGCATTGTTGGTTAACTATTTCCTCCTAGGTCCAGGGCACATGAGACGGAAATCTTTTGTGCTGACCTCCCCCGGCATCGGCAAGGTTACAGGGGATGTTGCCAGCATCCAAGCCGCGGGTTTTAGCCTTCCCGGGCCTACTGTGGGCCACTAATCACAGCCACGTTCAAACCATGTCAGGGCATATCAATGGATTTGATTTTGGAGGCCCAATTAAAACATAAAATATAGCCCTCATATAATGCTGCTCCTTTGGACTAGCCACAGTGCAGGTTTCCCTCTCTGGGACTTTTCCACCTCTCGGGAGGACCCACTGGGCGATAAGGAGGTCAAACCAATGCATAAAAGGAAGCCCGAGAGCTGTGGAGGGGGGGTACGAGAAAGATCGCTTGGCACTTGACATAATTTATAACACCAGAGAGCCAGAAACAGGAAAAAGGTGGATGTAGTAATAACATTAGAAAGAACTGTAGCCCATACAAGCTACTGTTCTATCGCCTGCCAATCAATAGCTCTTTTATTAGCGGGTGCAATCAATGTACAGGAGACAGGCCCGGCCAATTAAGGTTATCGACTGACTGAAGAGTTGCAGGAAACACTTCCCACCCCCTTCTTTGGTTTTGTTTTCCTTTCTGAGAGTGAGAACCAAGCACTCCATTTTTCTTTTTTAAAAAAAAAAAAATTAATCGCCAGATTCCCACCAAGTCATCT
This sequence comes from Phrynocephalus versicolor, assembly GCA_023846285.1. Lineage (NCBI taxonomy): Eukaryota > Metazoa > Chordata > Lepidosauria > Squamata > Agamidae > Phrynocephalus > Phrynocephalus versicolor. Next base: position 6,463,573 of record JAHTLZ010000213.1, on the reverse strand, counting down.
CCAGGAGTTTCTCCGAAGGAAGGAAACGCTGACAGAAAGCAGATGAAGGCTATCTCGCGTGCCTTTAACCTGGGGTCAGCGAAGAGAAGCAAGGCGTTCAAACGTCTTCCGCCCCTTCCTCATGGCACACACACATCCTCGGAAAAAGTCCTGCCAGGAGATCACGCTTTCCCATGTTTCTGATTCCTTAAACATCCCGTTCCCCCCACACACACCACCACCACCCCATAGCTTCGTTCTTTACAGCTGGACCCGGGACTGGAGAGAACTTTCTTTTGTTGGCATTTTTAAGCTGGCCAACCTGATTGACACTTTCCCCACAGCTAATACACAGATGGGAATAAACGCTGTTGGGTTTACAATGGGTCCAAATATTAATGGGAGAGGGAATCTCGGGATAGATAAAAGTAGAAAAGACATTTTAAAAGGTAAAGATAAAGGTTCCCTCTGCACAGGCGTGGTAGTCGTGTCCGACTCTAGGGGGCAGTGCTCATCTCCGTATTCAAACCGAAGAGCCAGCGTTGTGCAAGTCCACGGCCATGTGGCCGGCATGGCTGCAAGGAAACACTGTTTTACCTTCCCACTTTATATGGCAGTACCTATTTATCTACTTGCATTTACATGCTTTCGAACTGCTAGGTTGGCAGGAGCTGGGGTGATCAGCGGGACCTCACTCTGCTGTGTGGCGCCCGGGATTCGAACTGCTGAGCTGCTGACTTTGCAGTCGGCAGTTTTTTGGAGCCTTAGTCCGCTTATTCGCTCTCAAATTATTTTTAAAAAGCTGTGGCTCGACGCATTTCAGAGGAGGCCTTGTTTGGGAGCTGAGCAAAACAGAATTAAAATTATAATTATAAAAATGCCTGTTAAAGGTCCTTCAGTAAAAGAGATACATCGTTTGGGGGTTTAAACTTACTGCAGTACATGTACTTAGCACACTAGACATGCCAGAATGTATTGTAAAATGCCATAAAATCATATGCATGCTGAGCTTTTTTCTTCTGTGGTGTACAATGTGGTCTTCTGTGGTCTACAATGTACAGCAGTGAGTTTACAATCCCAAGGTATGTATCTCTTTTTTTCAGAAGCATATTTAACAGGCAATTTTATAATTATAATTTTAATTCTGTTTTGCTCAGCTCCTGAAGAAGGCCTCTGACAAAAAACGTCGAGCCAGAGCTTTTAAAAAATGATTTGAGAGAGAATAAAGTTCTTTTCTACTTTTATACATCCTGAAACTCTGTCTCCCATTTATGTTTGGACTTCTGTGGATGTATCAGTTCCTTTTGCTTTTCTGGATGTCTCCGTTATTTATTTATTTATTTATTTATTTATTTATTTATTTATTTATTTATTTTGCAGCTTAGGCCTTGGGTCCCACATTCCCCCCCCCCCAAAAAAAAAACCCAAGACCTTTGGGATGTCTGTGAAGATTCTCAGTCATCTAGGTGAGCTCATCCAGAAGTTGAGTCACGGCAACTGGACTTCTTTTCCTGTGCGATCGAAACTTTTCACTACCCATCCAGGTAGCTTTGTCAGTCGAAGCACCAACTTTCCTCAGACTGCCGAAGCTACTTGGATGAGCCGTGAAACATTTTGATCTCACCAGAAAAGAAGTCCAGTTGCCATGACTCAACTTTCGAACACCCTTTGGGATGGTATACAAAATGCCTACAGTTGGGAGGATTGCATAGAAACCCAAAACATCTGGAGGGCTGAAGGCACACACCCACACACCGTGTACATGGTATATTCTATGCTATCTTGCCTCTACGTTACTGTATATGTGATGCTCAGTTTCATTGTTTTATTACTGTACTCCACCCAGAATGGCCATTTGGCGAGATGGACAGACTAAAAGTATAAAACTAAACTAACAAACCTTGGAGCCTAAAAATTACAATAGTCATATGAGATAATGATGGCCTCAGGTATTCCTCCTGTACGTATGTGTGTGTAGGTTCTTAAAATATCAGAGTTCAAAACAAGAGAGAATTTGAACACAGATGGAAACTCTTTTAATAAATAAGAAGTGCCGGCAACCTAAAGATTGACAGGCTGATGTGCAGCCGCGATGAATGCTCAACGTCTTAGATTAAACCTGGAGGGAGTTCAGGAAGCATGTGACTTCTCAAAAACCATGTAGAAGAAATTCCACCAAGAGAAAAGGGGAAACAGTCGATAATTCTTCTACCCTGATTTCATCCAACAATGAAGTGCTCTGAGGAAGATTCATGCCTTTGCGTATGAAAGTGGAGGGGTGGGGGGGGGAGAAGAGGTTTCCAAAACATTTGCTTTGTAAAGGCAAAACTCCAAAAGCTAGACAGAACAATCCATTTACTTGAGAGTCTTGGAGTGAGGTGTTGCTTCTATTCTATTGAAATATGTCTGTGAAGATTCTCAGTCATCCAGGTGAGTTTATCTGGAAGTTGAGTCATGGCTACTGGACTTCTTTTTGAGAGATAGAAACGTTTCGCTGTTCATCCAAACAGCTTTATCGGTCTGAATACAGCTAGTGCAAGTCCTCCATCTTATAGGCAGCTTTGACCTCTTGTCACCCTGGCCTGAATTAGGCTCATAAGATGAACAATGGCCTAATTAGGCTTGTTAGGGAGACAATAGTATCCTTAGCCTTAAGGTGAACAATGGCCTAAGGTGCTGAAACCTATCAAGAATGGGTCGTTAGCTATGGCCTTGGTGGTGAAGGCTTTTTTATTTGTCTCGGTACTTTGGAAAGCACAGCCTGATAAGTAGCAGATAGACTATGCCGGAGATGCCGGAGCCCACCACCTCTGTTGAGGGAGGGGTTTTCAATGCTCACATGAATGGCCTCCCTTGCTCCTCTTTCAAACCACCTCTCTTCTTTGTCTAATATGTGTACATCCTCAGCTTTGAAAGAGCAACTCTGAGCCACATCAGGAAGTCCCCAAAACAGCCAACAAAGTGAATGGGTTGACTCATGCACAACCCCAGTAGGTCCTGAATGAGGATGTTGAAAGCAGGAGTATATTCTAGATTTGAGTGGACACCCAATTTTTCGCTCTTATTCTCAGCAGGAACCTGGCCTACTTCAGAGGATATTCTCCATGGTTTGACATGTCAGGTCAGGATTAAACAATACATCACAACAGTGGAATGATCCAGATCATTAATGATACAATATGTGATTGTTGTTGTTGTTGTTAGGAGGTTTGGTCCTCACGCAACAGATGGGCAGCTTCAGCCTCTAAAAGGGGGCTTTATTTTTTTCCAGTTTTAAGGGTTTTCTTTTTTTAATGCAAAGTGTTTGGAACCAGTGTGATCCCATTCAGCAGTGAAAATGAGACATTGTGCTCAGCTTAATTACCAAAGGCTGAAACACACAAAGCAATCAATCATTTTGTGACATGTTCACAGCTTTGCCACTTTAAGGGGGGAAAATATTTGTATGTGCCTCTTGTACTGAAAGGGGGGAAAAGGTTTTAGAAAGGAGGAAGTGTCAAAAATAAAGAGGGGGGTCACACAACTTACCCTTCCTCCCTTTTCCTCTTTTTAACAGCCTATCAAAATATCAAGACTGCAGGGAGATGAGTGAAAAATGTTCATTTGTTTTCTCTGAAACTAAATCCAACTTCTCTCTCTCTTTTTCTTTTCTTCTTAGCTTGCCAGGATGGAAGTCATTTTAGATGTCTTCCACTGTAAACACAATCTTCCTGCCAGGGTTTGCATTATAATTAAGGCGGATTTGCACAGCGAGGGAACTGTCATTTCTGAACGGCTTTACTTAAGAGGAGCAATTTTTAACTGCCGGATAAATGCTCCACCAATGGCATTTCTGGGGAACACTGACATCCAGTGGAAATTTGGGGTTGCTGGAGTGGACAGATACCCACCGGGGTGGGAGTGAATCATAAGAACAACAGTGTGCCATCCATCAAACGGCCACGGAAACAAGGTAGGGGAATTTCTGCCTCTCCGGATCTTCCTGGATCCAACTCTCATCCTCATGGGCCATGGATGGGATGGTGGGTGTTGTAGTCCATCAATGCCTATGCTGCAGCCTTCTCGTCCCTAGTCTAGCTTGGTGACCAAACTTATACACAGTGTATTTCCATAAGCTCATTAACATGGCAGAATGATTTGCCATCCTCCACTGTCTGGGTTCCAGTATCTAGCATTTAGAGGCAGGTGAAGAATATAGGAAGAGCCATAATTAGCAAAATTTAAGGCCTGCTTAGTTCAACATTCACGGAAACATGATGGCTGTCTTATAGGAAGCCAGCGGGGAGGTTACAGCTACAATGGGTCTCTTGTTTTTCCTTGTCTCTGTCATGGAACAGCATCCTGCCATTGAGCGTGAAGGTGATGCCTTGATGATGCCATCTCTGATAACCCTAAGCCCCATGAATTTATCTCATCAGCTTTGAAAGCCAACCAGGTATCCCTACCTCTTGGGCAAGGAGAAGAAGCACTTTTGCGTGTGTGACCTGGTTCTCCCATTTTTCAGCCTCACTCAATGGCCACCACCCCACACCCAAAGACAAAAAGAATCCTACTGGCACTCGGCCTCCCCAGCCGGCCGGGGCCTTCAGCAGCCACGCAGCAGTCTACTGCCGAGCCACTCTGAGGCCAGCTGGGGCATGTGGCGGCAGCAGCAGAGGAGGAGGAAGGGCAATGAAGGAGGGAGAGGAGGGGCAATGCCCAGGCTGGGCTGCTGGGCCTGCTCTCACCCTCTCCAGCCTGGCTGGGCAGTCTCAGTGGTGGTAATGGTGGTGGTGGTAGCGGTGGGGCACCAGTAGCAGGTAATGCATTGGTTTACAGATGGAACAAAATGGTTCATTTCAACGGGGGGGAAAAACACCACCATTTCATTTCATCTGTAATGAAATGCTGCTGCTTCATTTCGTTTTGTTATGTAATAACACAACGAAATAGCATTTCGTTTTTCATTTTGTGCCCATCCCTACTGCATACCTCTGTCGTGCCTGCCACATGTCTTTGAAGCGAAACAACGGCACAGACATTAATGTCGCCTATTAATTCTGTAAGATGTCCTTCGATTCCTTTTTCTCAAACACTTGACATCTCACACCTTTTTGAAATAGTTTTGAGGAGATCCAACATATACGAACTGGGTGTTGGCTGTGAAACACTAGACCTTCTATCTATCTACTTTTTCTTCTTAAGAGTCCAACACATTTGGAGGCAGAGGGAAGGAACTCCCACCACCACACTCAGCTTTATAGTAGAAATGTGGGCACATGGGATCGACCAGGATAAACGTGACCTTGTACATTCCAAAAGGAGGGTGGCCATTGCTGCTTTGAGAATACACACGCCTCTCGTTATCGCAGAGACTTTCGCCATCGCATCGGCCCTCTGGAGGGTGGCCAAGCACAACAACCGGATTCTCCCCAGCGTCCGTGGAAGCGTGGGATGCAAAGCGAGGCTGTTTGCCACCCGATTACATTCCCAATGATGCCGCATCCAGTGGTTTCCCAGTTTAAGCCTAGATGTGTTTTTCTTTAGAGCTTAGGACATGTTGAAACGCATACCACTTGTAACCACTGATTTACAAATACACCCTCTTTGGTTTCTCTTTCTTCAGTGATCCTGGATGACATGTCCCATGTGTTTCTACAGCATTGGATTTCACATGATAATCTGCAGTAAACCGAGACACTTGACAATTAGGGCTGTTTTTGTTGGAGAAGGCTTGTTTTCTGTGGCTCGGCTCTGTCATCGCTGAGCGGCGCAACGGAAATGGATATCTCAGTAGTATGGCTCCACCAATGCTTCCAGAGTGTACATTAACTTCCTTTGTGATAATCTGTGAGCATTTCCAACAACAAGAAAACCAGAAACCGCATTGTAACAAAATGTTCATGGTTTTCTTCTTCTTTTCTCCTGCCCCCCCCGCCCCCCGCCTTCCTGGCTGTTGCTTTGTTTTCAGTTAATTTTAATCTGGCTCCACCACCCTATTGTCTACTCACTGCTTTCTTTGGAAGCCGTTGGAGTTTCTGCGCTGCACGCAGGAGCATCGTTGCTCTTGCTTTGTTTGCTTGTGGCTTTTTTAAAAAAAGAAAAATCACTCTTCATTTCTATACATTCCACTGTGGTCTAGAAATGCAGTCGAGACAACCAGATGGTGGACTCTGCAGTCCTAATGTGAAGACGCACCAGCTGTCGTGGGTTCGGAAGTGGCAGCTTCTTATACTGTTGCAGATGCTCTTTTCACTAGCCATTGGACTTCTTTAGGGTGACTGCTTTCAGAGATCTGCTCTGTTGACACCACTTCTGTGCTAGTGAAGATCCAGCGAACACAAGAAGGCAAAGGGGAAGAGAGATAAAGAAGGGTCAGAAACAAGGGTTTGGTTTCAAGTCACCTTCAGATGCCTCCAGACCAGCTCATGCAGGTCTCAGGCATCCTGACCACTTAGGGTCGCACCCTGAGACAATAAATGTTTCTGTCTTGCAGTCCACCCATTGCACCGTTGCCATGATGCCGGCTTGCTGTTTCAAATCCTGACCAGATTCAGACCACTGTGCACACAAGAATTGTGCTGCTTTTGTAAAATACTCTCTTGACTCTTCTTTGGCATCCAGTGTTATGAAATTCTTCTTTCCACCATCCAATGTGGGAACCAGCTCTTCTTCCTAATGCAAATGGGCCTTCAGTGTGGTTTTATGAGCTACAGGTGAGAGAACATGATGTGAAATCACCATGGAGGATTTGTACGAAACGACGGTGCCAGGGTTATTGTAAATCCCTGGACAAATTTTATGTCCAGCTTATTCAATAAATGGTTTTTGTGAGTATGTGTGTGTGTTTTTAAAGCTTGCTCCTCCCCCTCCTCCTTCTTTTTCTTTTTCTTTCGCTAGGCACAGTGGAAATCTCATATTTTATCAGAAAGTTTGATTTATGTTTAATAGATCTGCTACCTACTAAAAAAGACCTTGTATTAGCAAATGGGTACAGATCCAGACCATTACCTTAGGACAACTGAAAAACTCAAGGGTTTTGCGAACTAATGCAATAAAACATCATTAAACACCAGAGCGTGACAAGGCAGACAGAAGGTTTGAGTTGAGAGTCAGGAGAAGTGTTTAGAACGAAGCAAGATAGACCCTCGATAGGCAGGGGAAACATCTGGATTCCATTTGGACGAGGTCGTCAGAGGACCTCTGTGTCTGTGATGTAAATGAGGAACAGAGCCCTCCACAATTTAACTGTCATCAGCATGAATGCTTTAACTGGCATTGTAAAAGCAAAGCTTTGGCTCCCCTTTGGAACTCTCCATCAGCTCCTGGTCTGAATTATAACTGAGGCCGTATTACCTGAAGATGAAAGCAGGCAGGTCAATTCAGTTAAAATCAGAGAATTACTGCTGCTAAGAAATTATGAGTAGTGATGGTATGGAATCCCCCTCCTTCCCCCCCCTCCCTCCCTCCCTTTTTCATCTGTTTTTTTCCAAAGAAAAGAAGAGAAATCCAATTTCTCCCCCATGTAGAACAGATCCAGTTGAGATCAATGGGACTCATTAGACATTGTTCGATGTGACATCCTGGGTTTCGCCGGGCCTCGGCAGAGAAAGCGGGTTCAGCCCAAAGTTCAAAAAAGAGAGAGAGAGAGAGAGAGAGAGAGAGAGAGAAGGGAGCAACTGTGGAAGATGGACCCACTTGGGAACCAGCAGAACCTTCTTTATATAAATCATACCCCAAAGAAATATGCTGGCCCATTTTATTGCTAGTCTCCCGTTCACGAGAGCTACCAAATCAATGGGATTTATGGAAGTGTTGACCCTTCCATTCACCAATGGAATCAGCGGGCCCAATGCTGGTTGGAACTAGTGCTTGGATTTATAACAGTATATTTTGGAGATGTTTAAAAAACGTGCCCAGTGTTTTGTTCACGTCTGCTTTCTCATATAAGCTCTCTAAGCTTCACCATCCATAAACGATTGTGGCAATTAAGCTTCTGTTCAAAAGAGGTCTCGGAAGGAGTTGAAACGGACCTTTCTTTAAGACCATCCAATCCATCAAAAGTTATTTTCTACCCTTAATATGGAGTTGCTGAAAAGGGTAACATGGAAGCCAAAATCCAGGCTCTGCTCAGGCTTTTGCTTAATGCCACAGATTGTCTGACGTGGTAAGCTGCTGATGTGTGTGGAGTCTCTCTTCCTCTTGGGCCAATCCAGTTGAAGAGCACAGCTTCCATTGGTGTGGAGAAGTCTTCGGGTTGTCGTTCTTATGGTAGAGCTCTCTCTCTCTCTCTCTCTCTCTCTTTTCACACTTTCATATTTATCCTTTATTGAACATTTCTATAGGGCTACAGGGGTGTACTCACTCAATCCAACTCTTGTTGCCTGATGCTTCTTTGACTATCATGGTTCCATCCAAGGAAGGCCTCTTAGAATGCTTGGAGAGACCTTTTGATGAACTGCCCAAACTAAAGCCGAGAAGTCGAAGTACTTCACTATGAATTCCACTGCTCCATGAGGTGGATCCATGACAGCTCAAGGTAGACCAAACAGCTACAGTTTGCGTTTAAATATCTGCCTTCAGAGTTGGGAGTTTAATTCCCCACTGTGGCAACTGGGAAAAGAGTCAGCCACAGCACCCCTAGAGGAAAGTGATGGTCAACCAATTCTTCTGAGTATTTTCTACCTGGAAGACCCTGGGAAAAGGTTGTAATAAATCAGAATTGACTTGACACAATGCTTATTATAAGGCAGCTATAGGTTTGTGTGTGTGTGTGTGTGTGTGTTTATGGGTGTACACACATGTGGGTGTTCACACACACACACACACACACACACACACACACACACACACACACAC
>JAHTLZ010000213.1:6441619-6454746 GCA_023846285.1 Phrynocephalus versicolor | reverse complement strand
CACACACACACACACACACACACACACACACACACACACACACACACACACACACACACAACCAGTCACAGTTTTTCAGCATACCGCCTCCCATCTCTATGCCTCCTGTCTTCCCCAGTTCTCTCCTTCCCTTCAAGTAATCCCAAAAAAATCATCACAAAGCCTTCAGAGCAATTTATGCAAACAAACACAGAGCGTAGCTATTTGTATTGGCAGCACATTCGAGTTAACAACGTACAACAAGGAACAGATGGTCCAGGCTCTGGAATTGGCTACAAAGAAAACAGTAGGCGCAAGCCCATCAGACGGCTCTTCCCCCCCAACACTCCTCCCTGACAACTCCTCCAATTTTGCGAAAATTACAGCAACACCCGTTCCTTTATTTGATGGCGCTGTTATTTTACGTACACGTGGATCTCTGCGCTTCCATTGTGCCGAACAAATTGTCTAGAAGTGAACACCCTGCAGCCAAGTCGGCTGTACAGAAGCACCATTTTCAACCACGGGACCACATGAACCTCACTGAGCCCACGTTCTAAAAGGGGGACAAAAAAAAGGAGACAATTAAGACTGGATTTATTTATTTATTTATTTATTTATTTATTAAATTAAATTTATATAAAAATAGATAAAACAACAAAATATGATAAAGAAGAGAATATAACACACATCAATGTACCAAAAATATAACAAATATAACAGACATAAACCCCGTGAAACCCAACCTCCTTGGGACTTAAACAAAATTACAACTTTCATAATATTGACCAGCCCATTTCCCCCCAGAAATGCGTACATTTATTTATTTATTTTAGAGTATTTTTATCCCTCCTTTCTCCTTGGAAAAGGACCCAAGGCAGCTTAAAGTAATGAGGGATCATGTACAGTCCAGTGCATTTAAGACATGTTCAGGTATTGAGAACGGGGAATTGAGGCACATTATAGCATTAATAGGAAACATTACATTAATGCTACAAGAAAACATGCACTGTTAAAAAGAGAGTAAAATTCCATGTAAAAGTTATGAGTGATGGAAACTAACATCAAAAACATAGTGTCAATGAGTGTAAACTAATAAGGTTATAAATAGTTATAAACAACAAGTCTATGTGATCCTATCGAATCATATAAAATACACATAATAGGTAGACCATCATTCAGGGAAAGCTTGCCTGAAGAGAAAGGTCTTTGCCTGTTTCCGGAAGGACAACAGAGATGAGGCAGTTTCCTGGCCTCTAGTGGGAGGGAGTTCCAGAGTCTGGGCGCAGCAGCCGAGAAGGCCCTTACATGGGATCCCATGAGACGTACTGTGAGGGTGGTGGGATGGAGAGAAGGGCCTCTCCTGATGACCTTAACACCCGAGTCGGTTCATACTGTGAGATACAATCTTGGAGGTAGCTAGGGCCCAGGCCATATAGTGCTTTGTAGGTCAAGGTCAGCACCTTGAATTGTGCCCGATAGCTGATTGGCAGCCAGTGGAGCTGCTTTAATTAAGGGTGTAATGTGATCTCTGTACCCCACCCAAGTCAGCAGTCTGGCTGCTGCATTTTGGACCTGTTGAAGTTTCCTGAGAGTTTTTATCGGTAATCCCACATAGAGTGCTTTACAGTAGTCTAGCCGGGACATCACTAGGACATGTGTCACTGTGGCCCATCAATCCAATGGATCACTTATTTATTTATTTATTTATTTATTGGATTTTTATACCACCCATCTGGCAGTGACGTCACTCTGGGCGTTTGTGCAACTTCTGGTTGTACTCAAGATTATAGCCAAAAGAGTGGTTCAGGAGTTAGACCTGTGGAATGGTTGTGATGTCACTGGAAGGGGGAAGATTTTCAATGACTAAAGACCTTGTCCTTCAGTTCTACATCTAATCTGGGTAAAATTCTTCATTGTGTGGAAGCCGTGGAAAATGAGACAAAAGGAGGAAGTACTGTAATTAATAGAGATGGGCACGACTCAGAAAAAAAGTTTCATTTTCGTTTTCGTTTTCGGCTAGGGTCTGAGTCATTTCGTTTTCGTTTTCGTTTTCGGCTAGGGTCTGAGTCGTTTCGTTTCCATTTTCGTGGGCTAATGTGTGTGTGTGTGTGTGTGTCTGTGTCTGTGTCTGTGTTGTGTGTGTGTGTTTGGGTGTGTGAACTGAATAGCAACTGAAGGCTTCCCACTGGAGGTTCTCTGTAGTTGTCAACAGTAGTGGGGGTAATGTTCTGTGTCACCGATAAATTACATACTTCAACTACAAGTACTAAAATAGAAACCAAACATCCCAGAGGAAGAGAAAAAAATAGGAAAAAGCAGTATATAAACAAAAAGCAGAGACATGTCATGGTGGAAATGTTGCTACCACCATTGCCGAAACCAGTATTTGAAGGATTTTAAAAAGGGCTGCATCTGGAAGAGCCCTTAATTATACCTTTCTTACTGGAGAGAAAGGGGGAAAATCACAAGTAACTTGATATTCCATTTATTACTTCAAAGCTGTTGAAATAACTGAAGACGACTCATAGGCCTAGTTGAGGAGTCAAACAGTTGGTCCCAGCCAGGTCAACCAGAGGCAACTGTAGTTAAGCGCTTTCCGAAGCAGTCTTAGCAAGCTGGCTTTACTTTTATTTCAGTACAAAACTGACCTTTAGAAGGAAAGCTTAACAACTTCTTTTTTGAAAAAAAAAGTGAAGAAATACTAGAATCCCTAGAGGTGTTCCAAAAACTAAAAACTTCCTATCTTTGGAGAGTGAGACTTGCTTCCTTTTTAAAAAGGGCCAGCAGGGAGAGAGAATGACTGCCTCCTTTAATAACACTCCTGTTTACCAAGGCAAAGAAAAGTTTTCTTTCCATGCACTCATTAACCTCCATGTGTTAACTGGCCTACATTTCTACTTTGTGTTTTTTTTTCCCCTTCCCGCCACTTTTCCTTTTATGTTCTGAGCCTTTTTTTAAAAAAGAATATCGCTGCATTTCCTCATGCTCACCTGGAGAGATTTGATGTTGATGCAGGGGTCCTTACATCCAGGGTTGTCCTGGTGTCAAAAGTGAAAAGAAACGCACTGAAGCTTTGAGTCTGAGAAATTAACATAAGACTTCAAACATCCCTTTGTGACCCAGACATTAATAGCAGACTGTATTCAGTGTACTCACCGATAAATATTTGTTTTAGATTTTTTTTTAAAAGGCACTTCCTCCATCCTGCTGGTTTCAACCCTTGGTCCGCCGAGCACGTTGGTTTTGACATTTGACGGCTTTTTCAAACAGGCAGCCAACTCCAGATCGGAAAAGTTAGAATGGAGAAATGCATGAACAACGTGACTGGCTGATCCGCAATGTGTGTCCAATGAATGTGCCATTCCTGCTGGAGAAGTAAGGCAAATGTATAACCTCTTTTAGGTCCCTTCTCTATTTGACGCTGGTCGGGCCTCGACTTGAGCATTGTGTCCGGTTCTGGACACAACAGGTCACGAAAGATACTGACAAATTGGAACAAGTTCAGAGGAGGGTGACAAAGATGATCAGGAGGCTGGAAACCAAGCCCTAGGACAAAAGACTGAAAGAAAAGAAGAGAAAGAAGAGAAAAGAAGACTGAGGGGTGATATGATAGCAATTTTCAGGTTTTTGAAAGGTTGTCAAAGAGAGGAGAGTCAGGATCTCTTCTCAATCATGCCACAGTGTTGGACACACAACAGTGGGCTCAAGTTAAGAGAACCCAGATTTTGGCTGAACATCTGGAAAAACTTCCTAACTGTTAGAGTAGTACACCAATGGAACCAATGAACTCAAGACATGGTGAGTGCTCTTTCCTGACCTTCGGCTGAAAGTTAGGTTATCTTAACTTGAGCTCATTGTTGAGCATCCTGTACTCTGGGGTGACTGAGAACTGAGGATGTTTAGCCTGGAGAAAAGAAGACTGAGGGGGTGATATGATAACAATTTTCAAATTTCTGAAGTGTTGTCATACAGAGGAGGGGCAGGATTTGTTCTCGATCATCCCATAGTGTCGTACACACAACAATGGGCTCAAGTTAAGAGGACCCCGCTTTTGGCTGACTATCTGGAAAAACTTCCTAACTGTTAGAGTAGTACTCCAATGGAACCAATGACCTCAACAGGTGGTGAGTGACCTTCAGCTGAAAGCTGGGTTATCTTAACATGAGCCCATTGTTGAGCATCCTGTATGCTGGGCTGACTGAGATCACCCTCTGTAGGACAGCTTTTCAAATATTTAAAACGCCAAAGTCTTCTTCAAGACTATATTTTATTGGCCACTAGAGTGTGCTGGAGGGCAACCCATTTTTTTTTTTCAGGAAAAAAATGGTAAGGTGGGATAATGCAGGAGTGGTTCCGGTCCTCTCAAGGTTGGGTGCCTGCAGTTCATCCACCCATGGACTACACATCACGTCTACTGAGAGCAGCAGGAAATTCTCTGACTCCTAACTTCTAAACCATTCATAATTATCCCCACAAAGCATACACCTCCCAGAGAGAGAGAGAGAGAGAGAGAGAGAGAGAGAGAGAGAGAGATTTCAGCCAAGAATTTCCAAGCTAACTCGTTAACTCTTTTATAGAAATTAAGGATTTGCAATGTCAAAAACAAAGAGGGAATATGGGTGATGTAAAGCATCAGTCAATAAAATCCATAAATCCAATAAAAGGCAGCCGAAGAAATACTCTCTTTAAAAACTTTGCCGAATTAAACAGAAGTGCTATTCTGGCACCGAAAGGTGGCACAGAAAAGCTTTTAAATCAATCGATCAACCAGTCAATCCATCCATCAATGAAGGAAGGTGATCAAAGGGATCAAACCAGACCCTTCTAACCTTCTTTGCATGCCAACGCCAGGGGCTGCTATAGCCTTCGGACTGGGAAAAGTTACTTCGGAAGATCATAGGTTGAAGACCACATGCTCTGGACCATTCTCCGAGGTGGAGACCAGACAGAACTTTCCCAAGTGTTGCGTCTAAAGCAGGCATGTCCAAACTGCGGCCCTCCAGAGGTTTTGGACCACAACTCCCACAGTCCTTTGTCATTGGCAGTCTAAGCTTAGAATTCTGTGGTCCAAAACATCAGGAGGGATGAAGTTTGGACATGCCTTGTCTAAAGGACAAGGTTGCCAAATATCTCAGTCTTGTTAAAACCTTAAGGAACTGATGAAGGTCTCTTGGGTTCCAGCTCAGGAGATAGGTCTCAGGATGAGCAGTGCTCAATAAGAAGGTTAGAGGTTTGCAGACAAGATGTTATTGCCATGCAACAGAATCATAGACCCATCAATGAGAGCACTCAGTTCTTAGGGAAAAGCTGACATATGACAACCAACTACCGTATGGCTCAGTGGTTTAGGTATATGGCTGCAGACCCAAAGGATGGGAGTTCAGTTCCCCAGACTGCCTCTTTAATGGGGTCTGGATTTAATCATCCATAGAGTTCCTTCCAGCTCTTCAGTTCTAATGCCATGCTTTGAGACCTGATAAAAGTCAAAAGAATGGTTGAAATTTTGGTTTTCCTTTACTGAACATCCAAATGCATGTCCAGTGGTACCTTGTATAAAGGGATTAATTTGTTCCAAATGAAATTATGTTAAGCAAATTTTCTTTTATACAAATTCCCATAGGAATGCATTGAAAACAAAGTAATCCCAGTTTTATGTTGTACAGATTCTGCCCATAGGCGATTATGTTAAGCAAATTTCCCCTATCTCCAGAATTGTTTATGTTGTACAGATTTTATGTTATACAAGCTGTTTGTTATACAAAGGTCCACTGTAAATGTATCATACCTCCACCTAAGACTCATGCTGATATATGGAAATATATTTAAATGCATATATCGATTTTCTACTCAACACCATTTATGAAACATCTTATGATTATTATTGGTTTATTAATGAACCCATTTCTGGTTCTTTTGAAAACATTAATAATAATTCTATTACAGGATGTTGCGGAATGCAAGACACAACGGACCCCCAATAATATTTTTTTTAAAAAAAGAAAAAAAACAGGGCCTACTTTCATATCACTGTAGCCTTGTGAGCTAATGAGACTGTTCACTTCATAACTTTGGTTCCTTTTTTTATTATTTCATGGAGAGAGAGAGAGGAAGAGAGAGGAAGGGGAGGGGAGGGGAGACATCCTAGAAAGTTCTTATCCATTTTATGATGAAAAAAGGGGAAGGGGGGGAAACGACACCAAACCTTTGTGAAATTCATTAAATAAGCATAAAAAATTCATTAAACAAGTGAATTGCATTCATGGCAGCTGCGATTCAGATGCCCTTTCCCCAGTGTAAAACTCCATATTGGTTTAACCTTTCGTGTTCTGTTATTTCCATGTGGAGATATATTTATATATTTATATCTTTATATCTTTATTCAAGGAATGGAAAATTAAGTGCTGATCTCTTGATCTGCAGATGGAACAAGGTACATGGGCCAATAGAAACAGACTTGCTGAGCTCCACACCATCTAGTTCTTATGAGGCCTCAACCCTACGAAGAACAGGTGAGGTGTTCAACTCGGGGTCGGCTGCCAGCCTGGCGATGCCCAAACCAAGAGTTTGGATCCTGTACACACTTCTACAGAAATCATTACAACAACATGGCACTGCACATGGAAAAATATATATTAAAAAAACAAGACCCAAACCCATGTCTCTTTTTGGCATACTCATTTTCCATTGGCACTGAAAACCCTTTAGAGAGCAGAACTGTCCCTGAATTATCGAATCTTAGAATCTTGGGAGGAAAGCAATGGCAAACCTAGATAGCATCCTAAAGAGCAGAGACATCATTTTGCCAACTAAGGTCAGGATAATCAAAAGTATGTTTTTTCCAGTAGTGATGTATGGAAGTGAGAGGTGGACTATAAAGAAGGCTGATCACCGCAGAATCAATGCTTTTGAGCTGTGGTGCTGGAGGACAGTCTTGAGAGTCCCCTGGACTGCAAGGAGATCAAACCTCTCCATCCTGAAAGAAATCAACCCCAAATGTTCACTGGAAGGACAGATTTTGAAGCTGAGGCTCCAGTCCTTTGGCCACCTCATGAGGAGAGAGGAGTCCTTGGAAAAGTCCCTGATGTTGGGAAAGATTGAAGGCAAAAGCAGAAGGGGATGGCAGAGAATGAGATGATTGGATGGTGTCATCG
This sequence comes from Phrynocephalus versicolor, assembly GCA_023846285.1. Lineage (NCBI taxonomy): Eukaryota > Metazoa > Chordata > Lepidosauria > Squamata > Agamidae > Phrynocephalus > Phrynocephalus versicolor. Next base: position 6,447,613 of record JAHTLZ010000213.1, on the reverse strand, counting down.
ATGCAACCAATATGGATTTGACCAAACTCTGGGAGGCAGTGGGAGATAGGAAGTCCTGGCGAGCTCTGCTCCATGGGGTCACGAAGAGTCGGACACGACTGAATGACGGAACAACAAAGGGGGGGCGTAGAATATGCTGCCACAGAGGGTGGTGGAGTCTCCTTCTTTGGAGGCTTTTAAGCAGACCTGGATGGCCATCTGTTGGAAATACTGTGATGGGGGTTTCTGCATGGCAGGGGGTTGGACTGGATGGCCCTTGAGGTCTCTTCCAACTCTATAATTCTATGATTCTAAGGCACTCTCTGGGCAATCAACGATTTAATTATACAGGCTACACATGGCCCCACCCCACCCCCAGCAAGCTGGATACTCGTTTTACCGACCTTGGAAGGATGGAAAGTTGAGTGAACCTTGAGTCTGCTACATGGGGTTGAACCCCAGGTTGTAAACACATTTTTAGCTGTAGTACAGGCATTTACCTACTGTGCCATGAGGCTCCTAAACCTCTTTTCTTATACCCTTGCGGCCACCCCCGTACTCTTCCCTAGTAGCTTATTCATCAAATATACCTCCTTCGGAGAGCATCTTTGACTGAGCACTCCTCAAATGGTTCTTCAAGGTATTTATCTTAACCATTATTAGATTCTGGCTTAGGTTTCCCTTGACATTTTACTCTGGCAGCCGGGCCCTGAGGTTCTTCCAAGATGCTTAAAGATAGCTCCTCTTTAGAGAATACCTTTTGAACCCCAGGCAGGATTTTAAAAGTGTAATTCTCTCTTTCTCTCTCTCTCTCTCTCTCCCTATGGCTACAATTCTCACACAGATCTCTAATATTAATGTATGTTTGTGTTTGTATAATAAATATACACATGTGACTCTATGCGCATATTCATAATCTTTTTTCCCCTCCTTCCTCCACCAGCAATTACTAATTCAACAGACAGAAATACTGCTATGTTTTATTGATGGTTTCAATGGTAAATTTGCCTTTTGTATACGCTCTGTGAGCATATGCCCATATCGGACGGGCGAGAGCACACATCACCGAGCCGAAGGCTCCATCCCTAAATGAAATTTCTAGGGACGAAGCCCCACTGGACATAGAACACATGCCTATGAGTAAACATGATAGGTTTGTGCTCCAAGGCTTTTGGAGTATTAAATGCCCTGATTCGTGAATTTTAAAAATGATGCATGTACGTTGTTTTGCATAAGGAGGGGGGAGGAAAGTGTTGCTGGAGATTATCCAGAGCTACTTATTAAGATACAAATAACACAGTTCAAAAGGAAGACCGTGACCCATGCAACTGAGACTTAACTTACATCGCAACTCTTCCGCCTATTTCTTCAGATTGAAATCCCTCTGGATTTGGCTAAATGCAGCCATAGGCAGAAGAGTGTAGAAGCAGAGATGCAAAGAAATCCCACCATTGTTGAGAGTTGAGGCAAGGCTGGTCATCTCCATGTAGTGACCAAGGGTTTTGTCACCCCCTCAAGAAATCAACATAAGAACATAAGAAGAGCCCTGCTGGATCAGGCCAAGTTCAGCTTCCGGGAGCGCACGAGACTAGATGTGTGTCTCTTGATACCACTCCCCTGCATCTGGTCCTTGAAGTACCCTAGTTTTAAGCCTCAAGATGACACATCTCCATCATGGTTTGTAATTTGTGATGGACATCTCCAGGAATCTGTCCACTCCCCTTTTGAAGGCATCTAGGCCAGATGCCATCACCACCTCCTGTGGCAGGGAGGTCCACAAACTAACAACGCGCTGGGTGAATTTTTTTTTACGTATGCTCTACTTCTGTTGAGAGCAGCTAAGGATGTGCCTTTGTGCCTTTGGAGAAGCTGGGCTTCAAATTAGGTTAGCATCAACAGATGGCAGAAATTAAAGAGATACTCATCACTCTTAAAGAAGGAACAAAAAGTGCAGATCCATCAGTAAGTTTGTCTCCTGTGAACTTCCCATAACCGAGCCATCGCATTTGTCTCGTCTGCAAACCATACTGAAGGAATCTTTCATCCACATGAAATGTGAAACAGCTGCATACGATGGTATTTTGGCCTATTTGCATTTCCCCCCACTATCTTCTCTCTTCTCAAACACAGTTGCATTTAGTTCGGCTCTACTTGGGAAACAAAATTAGTCCAGCTTATGAGTCAGGGCAAAGTTTTGCATGGATAATTTGCTTGTCTTTTAATTATTTGCTGATGGGCAAACTTCAGGAGTAAGTTTTTGACCTGTCTCTTAGGAATATGTCCTTCATCCCCCTAACCAGCTCAAGGCTCATTAACCGTACACTGATTCATGGCTGTTGAGGGGCATTCCTTACCAATCATGATATAGATTTGTATCAGTAGGTGTGTGTTTGGGGGTCTCTGGGAAAATTATAATTTCTAGTGGAACCCATTGCCTACATCCAATCTAGATAGAGCATGGACACAAAACAAAGCGGGAGACAGCTACCAGGGATGGGATGAATGGTTTTTGTGGACCACAAATACCATAATTCTCCATTGTGGGAATTTTACTTACCTTAATATAAAGCATCTGGGAGAAAGCCTAAATTAGAAGGCTCTGAAGCTTAGTGAGGATAAGCTCCATCCACCTGAGAGCAGGCACTCTCATTTTCTTGATATGCACAAGGCACTCTCTTTCAGCCACACAGGAAAACAGCAAAGCTTTAGACAACAAATGTCAAACTGTTGTTCGCCACGTTGTTATTTAGCTTCTCATCGTGGCTTTCTATGGGCCTTTTCACATGACCCCTAAGATCTGCTGGCCACTTAAACTCGGACCAGAGATCTTGGGGGTTTGTTGCTCTTCCTACGCCCCCACCCCTCCGCACTTCCTTGCTCCTGTCTGCGTGAGGGGAGGGAGAAAAAAAGAGAGGAAAAATGCAGGCTCACCTCCGAAGCCACCCCGTTGTCGTCCTGATTCCTTCTCCTAAAGGGGCGGGAGGCAAAAAAAACCAAACAGAAGCGAGGAGAGCCGGGCACTCACCAGATTACATCCGGATCTGGGGATTTTCACCCTCCAAGAGCAGGTACATGAAAAGTGTGCTGGGACGCGCTTAGGTGGGCGTGGTCGCACTTAATTTCCTGCAAACTCCAGAGCTGGTGGGGAAACAATTGTAAGCTGGCAGACATTTGCTGCGGAGTTTAGGGGTCGTGTACAAATACCCTATGGCTCCCAAGGAAATTTTGGAAAGATACTGTTGGGACATCAGCAGTAAGCAATGGGGGACAAATGTATATGTAAAGTAACATGTTCATTAGCTGGCATTTCTCATCCTTCTAAGACATTATGAGTGTATTTAAATTTCCTTATTCTGTTCTTGTCTAAAGAACTTATTATGTTCTGCACGGTGCATTTTGGCAAAGAAGCAAAGATCTCTTACTTCCTCTAAACACAAAGGCTACCACTTTCCCACAGCTGGTCACTTTATGACCCATGTCCCAAACAGAAGGGACTTCTTCCGTAACTATTGCTGGCTCGTGTTACCAGCAGGCTAATAGATTAAATTTTGGTTTCACTGATGACCAGCTTGTGCATACTGACTTTATTCCTGAACACAGAAAAATCCAGCTACAAAATCAAAAACACTGCCTGTGTGGTTTCAGTTCATTATCGTGCTGGCTGCTTTTTTTTTTTGTTTGTCTTTTTTTTACTGGTTGGCTGCAATAAGACACAATTCGGGTTGGAGCATTGGACCCATGGAACGTAGGGAAGAGTTGAGTTACTAAATGCCCACTGATTCATTCGATGGACCCCTCTAGAGCCTCATGGCACAGTGGTTAAATGCCTGTCCTGCAGGTAAAACTGTGCTCACGACCTGGGTTCAATCCCTGGTAGCAGGCTCAAGGTTCACTCAGCCTTCCATCCTTCCGAGGTCAGTAAAATGAGTACCCAGCTTGCTGGGGGGGGCAATGTGTAGCCTGCACACTGTAATTAAAAATTGTAAACCGCCCAGAGACTACTTGTAGTGGTATGGGGCGGTATATAAGCAGACCACTCTTCTCATTGCAACTCACTACGCTAAGCAACAGGAGGAAATGGAAATGTCTATACAAAAGGAAATGTATATTTTAAAAAGGCAGTAATACACATAGGCTCATCCTTTGATAGTTGTCTTCATGGGTATTCTGGAGAAAGACTTATCACCGTTTGGGCAATGCGGGAGGCTGATGGCTGGCGTGATCAGTCTGCAGAGTTCCACTTTCACATGAGCTATCCAGGGTGCTGAAACCATTTCCAAATCAAGTTCAATGTCTTGGATAAGATCCTTTTAAAAAATTAAACATAAATGGCAGAATGGGTGCCTCACTCATTTTGTGCATGCCTCTTGCCACAATCAACCCCTTTGTTCATGATGGAGAAGCACTTTGTTGTCAGCAGCAGTGTCATGCTGGGGGGGGGGGGGGGGTGTCTGGTGCAAAAATATTGCAGAAAATCTAAATCTAAAGTTATTTATGAAAAATGTGCATCTGATCAGATGGGGGCCCAAATTGGATTATATCATCCAAGGGGGAAATGTAACCATTCTCTTTTGAGTGAGACCTCTTTAAAATCATTTAGAATTAGGCCCTCAAAGGGCTTAGGCCAAGGATGGCTCACAGGCCTATGATATACACCATTATTCCCTGCTTCCAGAAACACATATCTGAAACTGTATATGGTCCATCTGTTTGTGGGCTTAGTCCTTTTTGTTGACCATTAATAAAGCCCTTAGCTGCCTAGATGCCCTAAGCACATCCGATCTCGCCTGATCTTGGAAGCTAAGCAGAGTCAGGCCTGGTTAGTACTTGGATGGGAGACCACCAGGGAATACCAGGTCCTGTAGGTGCCTAGAGTAGGAAGTGGCAAGCCACTCCAGTATTCCTGCCAAGAAAACGCCATGGACATGGGGTCATGAAGAGTCAGTCATGACTGTAACGACCCAACACACACAATAAAGCCCCTATGTGTATGTGTGAGTAAGTCTGTGACTTTTAATGAGAAGGACTGTGTAGGTACCTCATCCATGAGAGAGAGAAAGAAAGATTTATTTTATTTTCATCCCACCTGAGGTACGATAGGTTAACCTGCTTTTCAAAACAGGAAGTGAAAGAATGCAGAGAAATAAATTATAGAAAGTGAATAAAAAACTATAACATGATCATAATGTCTATCCATCTTTTGCTTTGGGGTTTTCTGGGGGGAAACATTCCATGGTTCCCCTTGAGGGAAAAACTCCCCCCACCCACCCACACACACAGTTTTCTCATCCCTTTTCTCTCATATTCTCTCTTTCTCTCTCATTAAACAGCCGGCTCATGAATCACCCTCACAGTGTCTTTAAAAAGATGATCAATAGAATATTTCCCCATAAAACATTTAGTTTGAAATCTGATTTTAAGTACATTAGAGGGATTTTTTTGCACCCAATGAACGAATGTCATCATACATTGTCATCCAATATGGAAGAAAAACAGCTTGGACAAATTGTCATATTTATTTATGAGTCTATAAAAATACATTGTGAAAGTCCTGGCACATTTTTGGGGGATACCAGGTTGAACTTTGATGCAAAAGTTAAAAGCCTTAAAGGGAATGGAGGCTTGATTTATCATCGGAATGTTTTTAATTGCAGTTGCAAAGAGTCACAGGTATAAAAGAGGTTTTGCCTTTAATGGCTTGTCCCTTGTGAGGTTTTTTCCTTCGCCTTTAAAAATGATATACTTGCGAGATTTTTCTTTTATTGATTTAGAAAGATTTACTGTAGGTTAGTGCTGCTGGATGTCAAAATACAAATGGTCATAAGAACATAAGAAGAGCCGTGCTGGATCAGGCCAAAGGCCCATCTAGTCCAGCTTCCTGTATCTCACAGTGGCCTCACCAGATGCGTCTGGGAGTGCACGAGACTAGATATCTGTCTCCCGATACTACTCCCCTGCATTTGGTCCTTGAAGTACCCTGGTTTTAAGCCTGGAGATTAGACATCTCCATCGTGG
>JAHTLZ010000213.1:6424318-6441609 GCA_023846285.1 Phrynocephalus versicolor | reverse complement strand
CTTACAAAGCTAACCCCAGCTGCCGGCCACCTTGCAGGTAATTAATCCTTCTTCCTTTACTTTTTAATTAACAAATGTACTGATTTGCATGATTGAAATTGCAGCATTGATTTTTTTCCCCACCTCTCTCTCTCTCTCTCTCTCTCTCTCTCTCTCTCTCTCTCTCTCTCTTTCCTTGCAAATGATGGCTTGGTTTCAGGTTTCCCATTTGTTTGTAAAGACTTAAGAATGGGGAGAAATAAGTTCGACTTCACAGCTAGAGACACACACACAAAAAAAAATACCTGCCCATGATTCCAGGAAATAGGCTGCTTACTATTTTTTTTGGGTGCATTTGGAGAGGATGAACAGGAAGGAACATGTGATGGGAGTGTTTTCAACATTTGAAATAAAACATCAGACATGGGAATGCCGACAGGGCACTTTCTGAGCCAAATGATTTGAAAGCAATACTTTTATTTCACTGTAATTAATGTACTCTCCCCACCACAGATTTATGCAATTAAATAATTAGCCATCATATCACCCTAGAGAGTTTTTAATGACTTTGAGTATACATTCCCCTCTGTTAATAATAACTCAGCCCTCGTCATTCTTATGGAGCTTGGGAAGCGATCCTGCCTGCACTCTTTCCTAAAGCATGGGAAGGATGTAAAAAGGTTGAACAATCTCTAATTCTTAAGATGGACCTTGGAAGAGCCTGTTGGAATTTCTTCTGCAGATTATTAAATTACACCAATGGTTATGGAACATTATGGGCCAGCATTGATCAAAAAAGATAGGGGACAAAGACAGAAGAAATGGCAAAACCAGAAATTGTATGTCAAAACCCTCACAGAGAAAGGGGAAAAAAACAACCTTGGTGCCCTTTAAATGCAGTGAAAACATCTCTGTAAAATACAGTGGTGCCTTGACTTATGAATTAAATACTTTCTAAATGCATACTCTTATGTCAAACTATTCTTAAGTCGGGGTACCTATCTAAAACATTGAAAAAATAAGTTAAAAATGAAAAAAATGAAAAATATATTTGTAAGTCGAGCAGACCATATCTAAAATTTGTAAGGCAGCAGTTAAAATGCCAACAGTTTTCCACTCTTAAGTCAAATTGCTCTTAAGTCGAGCTGCTCTTAAGTCCAGGTGCCACTGTACAGTGGTGTTGTGCTGTTGTGTTTTCAAGTGATCCAGGTCAGATTTGAAAACTCTGCAAGATTTTTCCCCCCCTTTGAAAGCAAAATTTTTTAACTCTTGTGCCTACCTCATTCCAGTTGAACCCCCTCTTTTTAAAATAAAAGTAGCTATATTTTGAATTGTTTCATACATAATGTAAATCAATGAACCTGCATCATGTGCTTACACAACTAGCGATATCACAATTTCTTTGTTCTCTGGGACAAACTTGCTTTCTCCAATCCTGTTGTTGCCTTCTTGTTTGGTATGTTTTGATGAACACCTACAGTATTTTTTTTTTCGGGGGGGGGGACACAATGCAAAACATGGGTGTATATACATATATATTTAATATAATGGCCAGAAAACTACTGCCAACGTACATGTCAAAGCAAAATACTTGCAAGGTGCTGGCGGAGTTCCTGGGCATGTGTTTAATGGTGTGATCTGATCAGTAATGCAACCTGCACCTCATTAATAGAAATCAGTTTGCAGGCATGACTTACATGATTTCCCTTCCACAAGCAGAAATCCACAACAGGGTTTTGGAGCACATGTGTGTTTGTACACATATACAAACATGCCCTTGAACAACATTCTGAAGTAATCCTTGGGTAGTTTAGAATGTAGTTATATAGGCTGTGCATTGCATCTCTCTCTGAGCCTTTGTACACGACCCCTAAACTCCGCAGCAAATAGTTGCAAGCTTCAGAGCTTACAATTGTTTCCCCACCAGCTCCGGAGTTTGCAGGAAATTAAGTGCGACCACACCCACCTAAGCGCGTCCCAGCGCACTTTTCTTGTACCTGCTCGAGGAGGGTGAAAATCCCCAGGTCTGGATTTAATCTGGTCAGTGCGGGGCTCTCCTCGCTTCTGTTTGTTTGTTTGTTTGTTTTTTTGCCTCCCACCCCTTTAAGAGAAGGGGCGGGAGGGAAAAAAAGCAAACAGAAGAGAAGGAATTAGGACAACGGAGCTCCAGGCAGCAAGGTGAGCGTGCATTTTTTCCTCTCTTTCTTCCTCCCTCCCCTCACGCAGACAGGAGCAAGGAAGTGCGGAGTGGTGGGGAGGAAGGAAGAGCAACGAACCCCTAAGATCTCTGGTCCGAATTTAAGTGGCCAGCGGATCTTAGGGGTCGTGTGAAAAGGCCCTCTGTTTATGGATCTCGGAAGTATGGAAGAGTGAGTCAACCTTGAGCCACCTACCTGAGCCTGTAGGGTCACACTCAGGTTGTGAGCAGAGTCTTGATGGCAGTACTGCAGTCTAACCACTAAACCAGAAGGTTCCTTATACAGCCATGACAGGGTGGTGTAGCTTTGGCTTTAACCAACCCAAAAGCCTTCCTTGGTTAATTTTAGAGCTAAGCCAAATATTCCTCAGGCTGTTTGACTTTGGATTTATTTATTCCAAATGGCGAGTTATTTCTTTTTGGCCCTCTCTCACACACAGTTTCTCTCCAAACACTCTGTTTGTTCTGGCAATTAACTGGGACAATTTGTAGGAGGCAAAACAGAAGCCAAAGAAAACTATGCCTGCCGTTGGCATAATTAGTGGTAAGTCCCATGTTCAAAACCTCTGAATAGTTTTTCCTCCTCCTGAAAAATGCCAAAAGAGTAATCTACCCTTTATTTAACCAAAAAGGTCGGTGTGTGTGTGTGTGTGTGTGTGTGTGTGTGTGTGTGTGTGTGTGTGTGTGAAGCCATTTTAACACAGTTCTAGATAGAAATCATCCTCATCCGTAATGTCCATTGGATAACTTTCAGACTGGCCTACCTTACAAGTCTGATGTGCACATTGAATAATAGGGAGGCTGCTCAAAAAAAGATCACTCCCAATGCTAGCCATGTTCTTACTTATAATTATTAAATGAATTTAATTCCATTGAAATACCATAAGCTTGTGGTTTTTTTTAAAAAAAAAATCACTTGCCCTCCTTCACTCTGCAATTTAATCAAAAAAAAACTCAACTGAAGGCATTTCTGGGTCATTTTCCCATCCACATTCACAAAGCAGTCAGAAAGATGAACTGAAGGAAGGAAGGAAGGATGGAAGGAAGGAAGGAAGAAAGAAAGAAAGAAAGAGGGGAGCGGAGGGAAGGGAAAGAAAGAAAGAAAGAAAGAAAGAAAGAAAGAAAGAAAGAAAGAAAGAAAGAAAGAAAGAAAGAAAGAAAGAAAGAAGGAAGGAAGGAAGGAAGGAAGGAAGGAAGGAAGGAAGGAAGGAAGGAAGGAAGGAAGGAGATTTTGTTTGGAATAATGTTTTGAGAGGCATGGGGTGGCCTTTGCCTCTACAAACCCACTAATTGAATTGAAATGATTTTATTGTTGGGGGGGGGGAAGAGATTTGCTAACTTTAAAAACAAAGCAAACGAAACAAAAACCAAAAGTCCACTCTTGGAACTAGCAGAGAAAACTGCCTTTCAGGGGAATGAAGAACAGAAAAACGGGGTTGGCGTCCCCACCTTCCCTACAGTATGAATAAAGCGGACCCTGACAAGATCGGTGCCCCGGAGTTTCCATTTCCACAGCAAACTTGGACAGCGAAGGAATGAGGCAGGAGTGGGGGGGAATGTCCACCTGACTGAGCTTGTTCCACCCTCTGCAGAAACAAGTGGACTTGGTTTATTTTTCTCCGTTTTAAACCCCGGATAAAAATATGTGGGGAGCGCAAATCCGCCTCTTGCAATCCGGATTGAACGTCGCGTCGATCAGATAAGAGGCGTCACTCGCGGCTCTCTAGCGCCACCCTTAGAGAGAGCGCGTCACTGCATTCTCTTTCCTAACGATTCCTTGGGGCAATTGCAGTTTTATTTATTTACCGCCACTCCGCAGCTTTTTCTGCCGTTCTGGAAGAACCGAGATTTCACACACCGCCCATACACATGCATGCACTCCCTTCTCCCTTAAAACCGGAGGAGAAGGAGGAGACCGAGGCGACGCGCGCAATCAATACAGCAGAAGCGACCCAGCTAAATTCGGTGCGGCTTCGAATTTAGCCCCAGCGAGGCGTTTTCTGAGCGTGTCTCCTTGTCTTTCGTTTCTGAAGAGGTCCCTTCCCAGCGACGCTCTAAGACTACTCAAACTGAAGTCACTCCGATTTACCCAAGCTGGTGCCCTGAATTCAGATCGGCACACGCGCGCACGTTTGTTGATTTATTTTCATTTTATTTGTTTTAGAGATATTTTACCCCGCCTTTCTCCTTGAAAAAAGGACCCAAGGCGGCTTACACAGTCATGAGGGACAATATCCAATATACGAGTCCAATATAATTATTCTCGCTGGCTTTCAAATACAAGACAAATGACGCCACTCCGGAATAACTCTTGAGATGTTGATTGACATGCACGGACACACCGAAGTGGTTTTTTTTTTTTTCAGGCACTCCGGAAAGATGCTCCGGAATAATAACTCCTGAGATTTCTTTGGATAGCCCCTCCCCAGGCAGACAGCCTGGGGTTTCTTTGAGGCGCACACCGGGAGGGCCATTCAGATCCCTCTTGATAAGAGATCCCTGGAAGAAGTGAACTCATTAAGGGATACCCTTAAGGAAGCTAAAGAAACCCCCATCTCCAGAGTTCCTGGTGGTTTCCATGCAGCCACACGCGCTGATCCGTTTTAGGAATCCGAATCCGAATTTCAGATCAGGATCCCCCTAATCAGTTAAGTGATTCCATCGCCTCTGACCATAGGTCCCCCTCCACCGCCAAACGGGTGGCGGCGTCCGGGCCTCCTCATTTGCTAATTGAGGCAATTAGGGCCCAGCGGCAATGAGCGCGCGGGTCCCCGCGGGTTACCGTATTGATTTGTCGGTGGCTCGTGGCCGCCTTGCCCTATCCATCGGCGGATACGCGCGGGCGCGTTTCCCATCTGACCAATGCCTCTATAGCAGGAGTGTCCAAACTTCGACCCCCCCCCCCATGTTTTGGACCACAACTCCCAGAATTCCAAGCCTGCATTATCAATGTCAAAGGACTGTGGGAACTGTGGTCCAAAACATCTGGAGGGCCAATGGTCTATAGGCATGTCCAAATTTCAGCCCTCCTGATGTTTTAGACCACAACTCCCAGAATTCCAAGCCTGTATTTCCAATGGCAAAGGACTGTGGGAGTTCTGGTCCAAAACATCTGGAGGGCCGAAGTTTGGGCATGCCTGGTCTATAGGCATGTCCAAACTTCAGCGCTCCTGATGTTTTGTACCTCAGCTCCCAGAATTCTAAGCTTAGACTGCCAATGCCAAGGGACTGTGGGAGTTACAGTCCAAAACATCTGGAGGACCGAAGTTTGGACATGCCTATACTCTATAGGATCTTGAACGAGACCTGGATTTATTGGAGGGCGCTGGAAGGGATCTTAGATCTACCAGGGGGCTCCCGGATCCACCAAGGTGGAGCCAGACGCCAAAGGGAGGGAGGATCTACTTGGAGGATTCGTTATTCCCAAGACCATCGCGGAGTCTCCTTAAGCAGAAAGCACTGTTGGGGAGGCAGAGGACTCCCCACACACACACACACACACCACCCAGATGGTGTGTCCTGAGGGACTGTGGGAGTCGTAGTCCAAAAGGTCACTTTCCCAAGCTCTCAGTAAGAGATTTGTGGTTCCATACCTTCAAGTGTCGGAGGATTTATGAGGGGTGGGGGGACTTCCATGACGCCCTGTCCCTCTACATCTCCTGTAGACTCCAGCCTGTGGGTTCTTTTACGAAATCAGTGCGTCTCCTAGTTGGTCCTCCTCTTTTCCTGCTGTCCCCAGCCTTCTCCGGTATTATCATCTTTTCTTAGAGAGAACCCTGCGTGCTCATGATGGACCCCAAAGGAGTCCCTCATGCTAGCAAGTCCTGGTTTGTCCGTGTCCCTCTTTCCAGCTCTTTCCGGAGGTGGGAAGCCGAAGTTTAGACTTTACCTGAGAGCAAATGCCTCTTGGAACCCCGCGCACGCAACCCGAATTCAGGATATTCTCCACGTGTGGGAGGAGGTGGGCTGTAGTCCTCAAAGGCTAGCGTGGTAGCTAATGTAGCAGCCTTCAAGGTGACACAGGACTGAATTGTGATTTTGCCTACCCCAGCACACACACACACACACACACACACACACAGAGAGAGAGAGAGAGAGAGAGAGAGAGAGAGAGAGAGAGAGAGAGGCATACAACAGATAGACATCTCTGCCCCTTTGGGAACGTCTTAGGGAGTCATTGCAAAGTGGCGACGCTTGATGTGAAGTGGCTGACCAGCTGACTCTGTCCCTTTGCTGTGACACAGAGATCAGTGACACACAGAAGCCCAACACACTTGAGTCTTGGTGCGCTGGTTTGCACCAGGTATGGCGAACCATTCTAAGTATCTGGCCCGGTTTTGAACGCTAGGAATTTGAAGAGACCTTCATTAAAAAAACACACACACACACAAAAAAAAAAACAGGCTACAAATCTATTCTGTATCACGGATGGGGGAGACGTCTCTTTTAAGACATCTCTCCGGAGTGGAAGAATGGAGTGGGCTTAATATTCAAATACTGTACATCCATCCACGAAGTAGTCAACATTAAAGCATCTGGTTAATCACCTGGAGGCGCTTTCATTAGCAGGTAGACTTTGCACTGTGCAATCTGATCCAAGTTATTTTGACTCAGAAATTAACGGAGTATTCCCAGGCCATGGTGCTTTTAATTCCAGCCATTCTGGTTGCGCATGTAATCTTTGTATCATGTGCACCCTGTGTGTCCCTAATAGAACTTTCAGGCTTCGGAATTGCTTAAAGAGTTTTTGCCATGCCCGAACGAGGATTTGAAGCCACATTTCCTGATTCCTGGCCCGACCCCGTAAGCACACCAGACTACTAGACCCATTTCCCTGGATGTATCCTTGATCTCAACAGGCCCGATTTCTCAGCAGACGCGGGGAAATCGGCAGGCAGTCGCTGTGGCTGCGTCCACCGCCCTAGATGCCAGTCCGGGAAAGCTGTGTGGAGGCTGCCCTTAGCAGCCTTCCAGATGTCACAGGAGTCTTCGTGGGCAAGAAGAGAGGAGCACGGATCCCCTGAGAAAATTCCCCTGGCGTGGAATGCAGTTTATAAACACGGGGGCAGGTGGGGATCTCCGGTTTGTAGAGGTGTGCCAAAGGGTTTACACACACTGAGGAATGTTCTCTCTCTCTCTCTCTCTCTCTCTCTCTCTCCCTCTCTCTCTGTGTGTGTGTGTGTGTGTGTGTGTGTGTGAAGAAGACACAACGCGCTATAGAAAGAGAGAGAGAGACAGGAATAAGAGAATATTTCTGCCTTTAAGAGTGTCCATTGCTGCTGCCTTTTATTCCAATCTTTAAATTAATGAGGCCATCCTAGCAAAAGTTTCCTCATTTCCAGCCGCTTTAGTCGCCCAGGTGGTCGTCAGAACGACAGAGACGATCATACCTAGTGTCATTCTACAGCCGGGGATGGGTGACAGCCAGGTATGCGAGTACAGAGATGTAGGTTAAGGTGCAGACTCTTGTTAAAAGGCGAGAAGAGACGGGGCGGCACACATTCACCGACCGACCAGGTTATAACTTATAGTTTTGAATCACCAACTTATTTTAAGACTTTTGGGTTTCCCTCCCCCCACTTTTCTGGGGCTGGAGGGGTCAAACAGGGAGCAGGCCAAACCAGCGACAAAGCCAAGTTTAAGAACCCCTAATTTTTTACAGTACCACCAGTATTCCAGGACCCCAAAGTAAAGGCGGATGGTACCACTTGTGTGTGTGTGTGTGTTACAGTCGTGACCGACTCTTCGTGACTCCATGTCCATGGAGTTTTCTTGGCCGGAGTACTGGAGTGGCTTGCCAGTTCCTACTCCAGGCGCCTACAGCACCTGGTATTTCCTGGCGGTCTCCCATCCAAGTACTAACCAGGCCCGACCCTGCTTAGCTTCCGAAATCAAGCGAGATCGGATGTGCTTAGGGCAGCTAGGCAGCATGGTACCACTTAGACCCGATGAAACAAGAAGCGCAGGGGGAGTTTTCTGGGGCTGTTCAGATCGGGCATCGCAAAGCCCCTCTGTGGAAATAAGAAAAGTCCTGACCAAAGGTGGAGAGACTTCAGGATTTGTAGACTGGAACCCCAAGAGGCAGGCTGCAGACTTGGGGGCTAGTGTGAGAACATCCTAGGTTTGGCCCCCCAGTGCGATCGATTGTCCAGGCTTTCAGGGGATTTGTGGGAGTAACGCCAGCCCTCTCACACAGAAGGCCTCTGCGAACGAACAAACAAACTCCACAGGAACCAGAATGGAACGAGCAAAGACGTTCCATAGCTACGTTATCGCACTCCTCTAAACTACTTCTTCAGCTACTTTTACAGTAGCCAGACCAGGCTCCTCAAACTGCAGCTAGTAATTGGGGTGGAGGGGGAGAGGCAGACTTAGGGGGTCTTTGGAACCAAGATTTTGGACCAGGAATCTCTGTGGGGGGGTAGTATTTGGGGATTGGACAGATTCCTGGAGGAAAAGTCCATCACAGGTTACAAACCATTATGGAGATGTGGAGTCTCCAGGCTTTGAACCGGGTTGCTTCGGGGGCCAGATGCAGGGGAGTGGTATCAGGAGACAGAGATCTAGTCTCATGCGCTCCCAAACGCATCTGGTGGAGCCGCTGTGAGATACAGGAAGCTGGACTAGATGGGCCTTTGGCCTGATCCAGCAGGGCTCTTCTTATGTTCTTATGTTCTTATTTTTTCCGGTATCCTGTCCATGTGCCGGGCTTTTTTTTTAAAAATGTGTTCATGCATTTTAAACAGGGATTGAGGCAAAGCAGAAGTTGGATCGCTTACACTTTTTTACTTGGTTGGAAGCCAGTCTTAGCTAGAAACATGGTTTCCATCCTCATAAATGCCCAGAGGATTGTGACTTCATGGAACTTAATCGGGAACTTAATTTCTCGCCCCAATCCGTGTTTGCAATGCCCTCTCTGGGCATATATATATATTCTATTTTTGTAAAATTACCTCATATTAATTTATGCCCCCCTTTTGTTTGGGGGGCGGTACCGGGGGGGCGATGGAGCGACGGCAAAGCCCTCGGTAGCCCTCGGTTCGAATCCCACAGATGCTGGGGTGGGGGTGGTGGTCCTGGTAACATCACTTCTTAAATACCTTTCCTGCCTCCACACCTCGCTTTATTTCCGCCCTAAGGCCTCTACCTGAAAGAGGACCGACGTGAGGAAGAATTAAGGGCAGGAATTTTTTTTTTTAAAAAAGAGGGCAAATGAGATTTTTCTAAAATCACATGAGACTCTAGATCGGGACGGGCCGTTGGGGGCGTCAGTGGACGATGGGATATAATGTCCTTGGTGGCGCATGAGTCTGGAGGTCATCCTTTGATGGAGGAAGAGGTCTGTGATTTACTTTGGACTCTTAGGCTGGACGGTTTTTTAGCGGGGGGTGGGGCCCCCCGAAAAGCTTCCCCGCGAAATAAAACTTTTCTTTGTCACCCGCTCTCACAAAGCCAAGCTCAAACTGAGTTGGGAAAGGGTGGGGCCGAGAAAAATAAGCAAAGGAAGGAACATGAATTAGAATGATCCGGCCAACGTCTCTCTCTCTCTCTCTCTCTCTCTCTCTCTCTCTGTGTGTGTGTGTGTGTGTGTGTGTCAGTATCTCCTTTGAGAATCCGCTGGAAGCTCCGAAGCCCCAGCCCAGGGAAACAAGGCTGATAACTAGGATGAACACAAATACTTAACTTTTTTTAAAAAAAGGCAGGGTCAGGGTCTCAGGAAAAGAGTAAAAGGAATTTGGGGGGAGGGGTGCGGTCAAAACACACAGTGTCTTTCCCTGAAAGCAGCATTAAATTATTTATTAAATTAAATTATTTATTTATTTATTTATTTATTTATTTATTTATTTATTTATTTATTTATTTATTTATTTATTTATTTCCTATACTTCTTAACCGCCCGATTTTCCCACAGGGAACTCTGGGCGGTGTACAGATGTCACCCAACAGTGACTACTAACCAACTCCAAACAAACATTGTTTTTTCCCTCCAACCGCATGTTGAACAGCAGCACCGGAGGCCGGGAGTGTGTCGGGGGGACACCGGGGTGGGCCGGGCGCGCGGATCTCCAACCCGGATTGGCCCCCAATTTCGGGATTACTTCTGACGTCACGTGGCTCCCCCTCTTCCCCCCCCCCCAGATCAGGAGAGCCGCGG
This sequence comes from Phrynocephalus versicolor, assembly GCA_023846285.1. NCBI lineage: Eukaryota > Metazoa > Chordata > Lepidosauria > Squamata > Agamidae > Phrynocephalus > Phrynocephalus versicolor. The sequence continues at coordinate 6,431,278 of JAHTLZ010000213.1, read as the reverse complement.
CGAGATCCCGACGGCAAGCAAAAAACAATCCGAGGCGAGCCCTGCCGCGCCTGGCGTGCTTTGAAGTTGCCAGCCTGCCGCGGTTCCCCCCCTCTCCCAATTACACCCCCTCCCCCCAAAAAATCCCACCTCGCCTTCCCACCCCTTCATCCCCCCCCCGGCACCCATCCGTCACCACGTCTCTTCCCCACAGCCCCTTCTGCCTCCTTCCAAGGCACCCCCCCCCCCGCCGCCGCCGCTTTGCCTCGCCAACCAAAACCCCGGCGCTTCGGCATCTCCATCAGGCTGGCCCCTCTATAAATTATCTATTACGGATCTTTCCTTCCTCTTTCGCTCTCTGGCTCCGGGTTGAGGCGAAGGAAGGGGCGGCGGCAGGGGGGGTGGTGGTTCCTGACGGCGGCTGCCAGCCTCCTTCTGGCGGAGACACGCGGGCGATCCTTTCTCCTTGACGCGTGTCGAGAAGGTGGAGGGGGCGTGGGGGGCGGAGGGGGAGCCAGCCGTCCTAAAGGCGGTGGCGGTGGCGGCGGGTTTGGGGTCGCGGGGGGAGGCGAGAATAAATCATGATTTACGTTCCTCCTCCTCCTCCATCGTGGGCATGGGGTGTGAAAAGGTGGGTCCTGTAGACGAAGGAGGGGGTAGAGGCTGAAGGGGCAGATGATTTGGGGAAGGGGGGGAGACTCGCCCTCACCTCGCCACTGCTTCTGATCTGCCTCCATCACCACCACCACCACCCAGGGCGTGGAAAATCTCCCCCTCCCCCCCCAAAAAAAATCCCTCTCCCCACCCAAACAAACCTCTCTCTAAACCCACACGCGCGCCCCAAACAAAACAAACCGCTGGAAAACTACGATGTCTTTTTCTCAGCTGGGCTATCCTTACAGCACGTCTTCTCAGGTAAGCACCGGCGTCCCTCCATTTCTATCTGTTTATCTGTTTGCGAAGGGGTGGCCATTCCCCCCCCCCCCAACACACACGCACGCACACAAGCACACCGCGTGTCCTTCCATTGGCAGGTCTAACCTGTCGCCATAAAGAAAGAAAGAAAGAAAGAAAGAAAGAAAGAATTACCATCAACCGCCTTTCTCCTTTTGGATTTACAGATCGAGGGCACTTTTAAAGAAATATATCTGTACAAGATGCTGATCTGACCTCTCCTCCCCCCACCCCTTTGATCTCTGCGCTATTGATGTGTCTTGCCCGAGTTTGAGTGAAGGGCGCGTAACTTTGCGCACGTGGGGAGGGGGGGGGACAGGGATCGATCCGGATAAACGCCCCTTCACCGATCCTCCCCCCGGTGGTTCCTCAGAAACCAGCCCCGGCGGTGGGGCTATATCTCTCCGAAAAGTGCCCATCGGAACCCGAGCCCTCCTCGCCTCGCGCCCTGCTTGGATTCGCGTGAAAGCGAGTTCAGGACCTTGACGTGGGAATGCCATCCGAGCGGCTCTCCGATTTTCTTTTCTTTTCTTTGGGGGGTGGGTGGGTAAATCTGGTATTTTAATTTTTAAGGAAAGGAGGGGGACTTGGGTTGAGGAGAGGGTCTTTAGCAGTGGATTGATTGGGCAAAAATCCCTGGGTCGATCAGTTTGGGCGACCCTTTCCCCCTGACCAGCCAGTCTTGCTGGATTGCTTGAGAGTGACTAGTATTACAATCACTTTCACTAATGAATGAAATAAGGCATTTGACACGATTCGAATACATTGACTGGAATCGTGGACTTTCCTTGCAACTGTTTGAGTAAACACTGAACGTAGGATGTGAAGTTGTCCCCTTAGGCACTTTACTTCGGAGGCATCCCCGGCGGCCAGACGAACTTAAGTTTTGCCCTGGCATCTTTTTCCTTCCCCAAACTGGACGCAGTGCTCAAGATTTAACCCCCCTTTCTCTGATTCACCCCATGTATTGATTTCTTTTGCACGCCCCTGCTTATGAGCGACAGGAAGAAAAAGAGATGTAATGGCAGCTCAGCAGAAACCGGCTAGTATTTATTGCATCGGTGAAATATAATATAAATGTACGGAAGTCTTGGAGTTTTAATCCAGTTTCAGCTAGAGCCCACTCAATGGGATGACTGTGGCTTGTTACTCCATGCTGCCCAGAAGTCTCCCCACGGAGGCCAATGGTGCTTCTCTATTTAAGACTTAAAAGTAGATTCTTCTCCTTCCATGACTGTTAAAAAACTTCATCCATCGTTCATTCATTTCCAAGTGGAATCAAATCATAAGCGCCCGCCTGCTCCTGTCGCCCTGCTTTTATCCAAACCCATTGTTCCTCTTTTCCCCCTTCCCCTTTCATTTTTTAAAAGGAAAGCTTTTGTACTTTAATCGCCTTCTGCCTCCCTCCATCCCAGGGCCCACCCCATCCTCCTGGATAAAACCGGACGGGTTATCCAGCGCACCTGCGCGCGGCGACGCGTGCTCTAATTCTCCCTCTTGGTTTGGAGGCCGGGGGTGCCTTTTATTTGTTTTTCAATCGCACTGAGTTTGCCAAGATGGTATGTTTGTGTGTGTGCGTCTCTCCTCCTTTCTCCCCCCCCCCATTTCTGTTCTTTAGATCCATCGACTGGGTGAGATCAGTGATCCCACGATACATTTGGAGGGGGAGGGTTGTTTGTTTCGGGTGGTCTCGCCTTGTTCAGCGCCATCATCCCTTTCTCTCCTTATTTCCTGTCGCTGGCCAGCCCTGGTGATTGCTGAAGCGAACTGATCGGACTTTTCTAGGATTCCCACCCCGCAGGATCGCCGCCGGGATCGCGCCTCCTCCAGCCTCCGCCTTGCGCTTGAACCAGACTCGCCCTTCGCTCTCTTTTCGCGCGGTCACTTCTCCCTCTTTTGTTTTTGGTTTCCCAACCCAGTTCTTCGTCTCTGCCACCTCGAGCACCACGTGTTGCGACTCGGGATCCCGCTCCGCGTCCGATGTCTCCACGGGGTCGTCTCAAGCGGCTACCCTCTGCTGCCCGTCCTACGAAAACCGGCTGCTGGCCAGCTCCCGGCCGGATCTCAATGCGGCGCTCGGCATGTACGGCTCGCCCTACGCCGCTGCTGCCGCCGCCGCCGCCGCGGCCGGCCAAAGTTACGCCAACTACCTCCCTTACAGCGCGGACCCTTCCACCCTCTACACCACGCTGGTGAGTAGTGGCCCAGGCCCTCCTCGGCTACCTGCCCTGGCGGCCGCCCAACGCTGCCTAAAGGGAAGAGCTGGGGTGCTAGTCCCTGGTGAGTAAGTCTGGGAGCCAAGCGGTAGCGTTAGGCCGCCGGCATGCCCAAACTTCGGCCCTCCAGATGTCTTGGACTGCAACTCCCACAGTCCTTTGTCATTGGCAATCTAAGCTTAGAATGCTGGGAGCTGCGGTTCAAAACATCAGGAGGGCCGAAGTTTGGACCTGCCTGCTAGGGCATGCAAACTAGGTGAAGGAGAGGGGAGCGGTGGAAAAAGAAGGGGGCGGAGTCAGTGCAAGTCTTGAAACATTTACTCCGAAGTAAGCCTGGCTGAGTCCCCCCCCCCCAACGTTGCGGCTCTTCCTGAGCCTTGGAGTCACTTCCCAATTAAGGGGACCCTAATAGAGTTTTCTGACATGTGGGAAGGAGCGACCAACTGAGCCGACCCTCATGACTTTCCATGGGGTGGGGTGGGGGGATTTGAACCCGCATCTCTTATGGCCTAGTCTGTCACTCAGCCCTGATCACTTCACTCTCACCCCTTTACTCTCCAATAAATTAGGGTCGCAGGAGGGACCTTGGTAAGCCAGACAAAGAGAGTCTGGTGCTCCCCTAAAGGTGAATGCATTTTATTTGGCTTAGAGCAACTGTTGGCGAACCTAGGGCACGGGTGCCAAAGGTGGCCCTCAGAACCCTTTCTGTGGGCACCCAACATCACCCCTTCACAGCCACCTGTAATCAGGTTAAATGGCTGTATTGGCACTTTGCCAAAAAAAGGTGGGTTTTGAATTGCCATTTGGGCACTTGGTCTCTAAAAGTTTCGCCATCACTGGCTTAGAGTTTCCGCTTCAGATGCCAGCACGACAGATCAAAGCTGGCACCTTAAGGGGGCCCTGGGATGTTTCCTGGCTTCTGATCCCAGCAGGGAAGTAGATGCCTCCAGTTGCAGGTAACCTGGCAGTCCAAGTGTTTCCTCCTTTACCCCGGAGTAAAAACCAGCTATGACCCCAGAAGCTTGCTCCCTACCGCTTTCCCCTACCTCTTCCACGCTTAAGTGGTATTAAGTGGAGTAAGCCAACAGCCACAGCCTGGCGTTTGGATTTGGATAGACGAGTTGGCTCCTGTGTCCTCTCAATAAGGTTTGGGAGTCAAGTCTAGTGGAACTCAAAGAGGGCTTCCTTCAGGAACCTGTAAACAGCCAGGTTGTTTGGGGAGCAGGGAAATACCAGTTTTTCCTGATTGAAAAGGCATAAACCTCCCCCCTGCCAGGCTGCAAGTCCATCCTCATATACTTGGTAGCAGATGCAGGTGATCAAGAGGGGCTCCAGAATTCTGAGACACCCCAAACCGCAGAATGTATTGGAAGGAAACCCACAAGAGTGTTGGAATCGGGGTAAAATTCCCCCCTAACACCTGCCCTGCCTGTTTCCCTGGGACCTTCTCTGTCTTATGTCCTGCTTGGCTCCTCTTCTACTAGGCTTAATTCTTGTCCAAGCCACTGAGGAAAAAAAAAACCCCAAAGAATACAATGGGGTTTACCTCTAGGGAACGGGGCAGGGGAATAGGGGTGCAGCCTAAATTCTATCTTCTTCTAGTGACTTCCCTGTGGGGTACCCTGCATGAAAATAAATAAGATGCAGCACGGGGGTGGAGAGGTTCAGTTCCCTGCTCCGAAGCTGTTTAAACCCTGCATTTCATCAGCAGTTGGAGGGGTGTGTGCAGCAAAAGAAAGAATAGAGTAGGACCCCAGTATCTGCTAGGGATTGATTCCAAGCCTTCCCTTGGATAATGAAAACCATGGATAAGAGAGAACACCAAAATGTCCCCAAAACTGCTGTTTTGTGATAGTAACTTGCTTTAGAGCTGCTGGTTTGCAACAGTAGCTTGCTTTACAGCTGCTCTTTGTGACAGTAGCTTGATTTGAGGCTGCGGAATTATTTATTTATTTTTTCCTCTACCAACCGTGGATAACTGAATCAGTGGATAATGAATCAGTGGATACGGGGGTCCTACTGTACATGACAATATAGGGGCAAGGTCTCTTGATTTCTATGCATACTTACTCAGAAGTAAATCTGCCTCCTCCAGATCAGGAGAGGTGACTGTCCTGCGCAGGAGGGGGTGAGGGTATTTCCAGGGTGCTGTAGTGGACCAAGTGATGGGCTATGGCTCAGGAGACCTGGGTTCGAATCCCCACCCAGCCACAGAAACCGGTAAAAGCCATTTGGAATCTCGCTGACCTCAAAAACCCTAGTAGGGTTGCTGTGGATCACTTCCCACATGACAGCAAAGAGAAAGAAAAGGATCCATTAAAAAAAGAAGTTAATAACTCTGATGGCCTATTTCCTTAATTGAGGTGCAAGGTCTGTGGTCCTTGAAACCATGGGTTTTAAAATTAATTATAGGTGTAGGGGAGAGGAATCTGTCTCTTCCCGACTTTTTCTGACTCATTCCCAGATCCTCCAGACAACCATAAGGGCAGTAGTTGGAGCTCAGCGGGGTGGAGGCAAGCTAACAAGCAGAATTATGTCCATTTAAGGCCCCTGGGGATCAGTAACCTTACTGATAGTTCATTGGGAACTGCTAGTCTTAAAAACAGACCTGCTGGAGGGAGGGGCTTGGAGTTGATGGGCCTACTTTACTAGGGACTAGCAATAGAATACTGGCCTACAGTTTTAATAATGTAGTTCTATATTCCTGCCTCCTCCACCACCATCCAAATAGGGCCTTTCTTCCCAGTAAGTCTATTTGGGATTCTTCCCCTGACCTGCAAATTTCCTTTAATCCTGTGTGAAGGAGCCGGGAGCCCCCCCCCCCAAAAAAAGGTAACCCCTTCCAGTGGACCACCAGCCAGATTTGTGAGCGACCACGGAGTGCATCTACTCCCAGTAAGCCTGCGGCTCCTCGCTGGGGTCTCACTCCTGGGTGCTGGGTTGCAAGAGTCGCCTCCCATTGGTCCTATACTTTGGACATTCATCCCGATTACAGACCCTGGAGTGAACCTATACTCCTTGCGCTCTTGTGCCGGTTGGGAATCCAAACAGGGGGGAAGAGGGGAGGAGGGTAGCCACTCCCCTTTCTGAATCTTCAAAAGATGTTGTTAATTCCTTTTCTAGAACTCCCAGTATGATTTGAAGGAGGGCTCTTCTGCTCTACACACGGGGATTCCACAGCCGGCAGCTGCCACTGCCTATTACACCTACGAGCACTCTTTTGGGCAGTACCAGTATGACAGGTAAGGAGCGCTTTGATCCCAGGAAAAAAAGAAGCCGGCCTGGGAATCTCACCTGCGTTTCCTCCCATCCTACCAGCTGACACAGGCACACCATCCCACACACGCCCAGCCAGCCAACTACGGAGAGCTCAACTCCTTGGTGCCCTCGCCGAGGGAATGAATGAACTCAGGACCAAAAAAGGGGGAATTGATTTCTGAGTACACCCAAGGGGAACAGCATGGAAGCTGGTGGTCCTTGAGAAGGCATTCTCCTCTATTTATTTTATTTTATTTAGTTTTGAGCCCTCCTTTACAACCTTCCCAACACCAGTAAAGTATGAGTCATGTCACCAGAAAGGGTGACATCAGGTCAAAGTGATCTATAAAATGGAGGACTCACAACTAGCATTCTTCAGACGGATGAAGCTGCTTGGATGAGCAGTGAAATGTTTCAGTCTCTCAAGAAAAGAAGTCCAGTTGCCATGACTCAGCTTCCAGATAAACTCACCTGGATGACTGAGAATCTTCACAGACATGCCAATATTATTTATTTATTTATTTATTTATTTATTTATTTATTTATTTATTTA
>JAHTLZ010000213.1:6384230-6404167 GCA_023846285.1 Phrynocephalus versicolor | reverse complement strand
TGTGTGTGTGTGTGTGTGTGTGTGTGTGTGTGTGTGTGTGTGTGTGTGTGTGTGTGTGTTTCTGAAAGAAATTAAATAACCTTAGAAATAATCTTGGAATATATTTAATATGGGCAAATAACTTTAATATTAAAAGTAAAAGGCGAAAGACTTATACGATCTGAAGAGAAACCAGAGCAGCCCCAAAAACTCACAACAGCTATCAGATTCCGGCTGTGAAAGCCTTTGAAAGCACATTACATTACTGATCGTGTCTGGTTTGTATTTTTATCTACATTCTCCTCCTGTTGGCTGTGTTCCTGTTGGTTTAGGAGGCTATTTGTATTTCCTGGCATTTGTTCCCAATAATTGTGCGATGCCTAGAGAGTTTGATTTGTGGGTATCCTGTACAAAACAATAATAAAGCAACTCTAATTGAGAAATCATGATTCCACTCCTCTTCTTCCTGACAGAGCCTTTCCCCCCCTGCATTTTATTCCTGCATTTGATATATCTGGGGCGCCACACTCAGATGCCTATCAAAATGCACAGTGCATTCACTTCTCTGAAAACTTCACCTACTACAGGAACCTTTTGGCTGAACTCTGATGTAAAAACCTCGCCTCACTCATGGCAATTAGGCGGCAAGTATCTAAACAGGAAATGAGAGAGATTTTCCTCATTTCCTTTCAATTACAGCGATAATGTAATCTCTCTCTCTATATATATATATACCCTTTAAAGAACCTTGGCTAAAAGGATAATGAATGTTAATGGGCAGAATTTGATAAAAGAATCTGATACAACAGTAATGCCGGACACCTCACTAGCTGTACAAGGACCTGAAGAACCAGGAGTCCTTTCTCCCTTAGTGACTGCTGCGTGGCTTTAAAAGAATTGCGGTCCAGAGCCATTTAGTATCAATCTTGTTTCTTTTGGCCTGGCTTGTTGAGCTTTGCAGAGACCCTCAAAAGATGAGGAAGTGGGTCCCGGGAAAATTTAAGCCCAATCTACCCTGGAGGCAAAAGAACACAACCATGTTGAAACTGAAGCTGTCCGACCTCACGAGGATTCTCTGGGAAGAATGCTGGGAAAGGTGGGGGGGAGCAAGAAAAGAGGAAGGCCAAAGAGAGGACCAATTGACTCTCTAAAGCAGTGGTTCTCAACCTATGGGTCCCCAGATGTTCCTGGACTGCAACTCCCAGAAACCTCTTCCAGCACAGTGAGTGGTGAAGGCTTCTGAGAGTTGCAGTCCAGGAACATCTGGGGACCCACAGGTTCAGAACCACTGCTCTAAAGGAAGCCACAGGCTTGTGGTTGCAAGACCTGGGGAGGGCTTTTGAAGACAGGACATGTTGGAGATCACTCACTCATGGGGTCACCAACTCACCATCAATCCAGGCCAACTTGATGTTTGTTGGAAGGAGCATGTGATGGTGGAAAGACAGCCTGAGGCCAAAACGTGTGCGACCTCCAACTTCTCACTTTGCTTTCTGGCCACCTTGTCTCTCCACCTTCTGTTTTCCTCCTACCTTTCTTCCTCCTACCAGGCACCAGCAGCTTTCCCTTGCTAGACATTTGCTCTCAGAGAGCTTTTTAAAATTAGGGAAGGAGATCACAAAGCTGCCTATCAAGTTTTTGGTTCCAAGCTGCAAAATGCGGAATGCAGAAAATGGAACAACAACAACAACAACAACAACAACAACAACAACAACAACAACAACAACAACAACAACAATAACAGGGACCATAGTTTTCCTCACCATGGAGTGGCAGGGCTAGTCATAAGATCAGCATGTACACATTTCTCCTATTTGGAAGAATGGAAGACCATTCTTCCCTGTAAGTGACAGAGGAACAGAGAAGGACAGGAACACTTTCACAATGCCCCCAAAAGAGGGGATGAAGAATGGGAGAAAGGCAATATGGATTTGAAGAACGTGCATGTGCTATTTTTAGATAAGAAATTTTAGAAATCAGTGCTTGGATGTAGCATTAGCTGGGTACAATTGGCCTAGCACAACACCCACCCATGTACAACTCCCACCATTCATGCCCATGATGTTCCCCAGTCAGTTTTTCAGCAATTATGGCATTCTCTTACCAAACCAGGGTCGTTGGATTGTTGTGTTTTTTTGGTCTCCTTAAAAAGAATCAAAGGTAATGCAACAGTAACAAGCTACATAAAAGGTAATGCAGCAAATGACTTTCCCAGCATTATGAGAAAAATGGATGAGTTACTACCTAAACATTATTGACGATGCTGGAAAAAATACCAGATTTTTAATCAGATGTTTCCTTGGACATCTCATAATCCCATTCTCTGTAAAAGCCCACAAAATTCTTTTCCCACATATTTTATGGGCTATTGTCCTGCTGTCTCCTGCATTTTCAACTGGCAGAAAATGGACAAAGAAACACCCATTCAGAACAGCGATAACCAATTTAGAAGTGTCCGTTTGTCCAAACGACCATCTGTTAAAGCATCCTTTGGACATAACTGGTGCTAACGCTTGTTTTCATGAAGCATGTACCTTAGCATCATTGATCAGGTCTTACAAAGATGTTCCCCAGTCAGTTTTAAAAAGATTACCGCCAGTCCGGTTCTATATTAAGTGTTTATGACATTATGCAAATGGAATCCAATGGGGGAAAAAAATCAGCTGGCCAGATAACTGGCAACCTTTAAGAAATGCTTTGATGTTTTACTATCTATATTAAAATGACAGTGGTTAGAAATCAGCTTAGGCAAGTGTCCCTTGGGTCCTTTTTTGACTCAAATAACTGTGTGCCCCTTAAGCGGATCGCGGACAGCTTTAAGTTGGGGGAAAATGGCTTTAAAACAAAACAACATCATAAAGAAATTGAAATCAATGAGGTCACACCTGGTGTAATTTAGAGTGGAATGACATCCACTGGGTGATCAAGCATTCTCCATAAACAAAAGAAAATACACAACCCAGGATATATGGGCTCTCATTCGAAGGACAACATCATAATCTCTCCCTTAAGCCCGTCAAAACACAACAGGCTGATAACACTGCCAGGATCAGAATCCAATTTATTCATAAAGATAACAGCGCTGTTTTAAACAAACTGTTCTTTTGTGGAAACGATGGTCGCTGATTGGCAGAAGGGAACAAGGGCGACTTTCATAAGCCAATAAAAATGGATCAGGATTCAGGACGGCGAATCGCTGCAGTTTTCCACAAAGACCAGTCTATGGAAGGGTGTGATCCAGTTCCAGAACAAAACCCCCATTGATCTGCATGGACGACACTCCAAATGGGCGTCTTATTCAGCAAAGGGACACTGCAGTTTGTTGTTGTTAGCTTTTTATTGGTCAGATCTGAAAAGCTACAAAGGCACAAAACTCTTTTAAACATGGTTTTCCTCCAGTGACAATTCGTTTCACTGGCCAAAACCTGGTTGTTTGTCTTAGTAACTTACACGACAGCAGGCATGTCCAAACTTCGGCCCTCCTGATGTTTTGGACCCAAACTCCCAGAATTCTAAGCTTAGATTGCCGCTGAGTGAGTCAACCACTCCAACAGTTTCATTGAATCCAGGGGCCTGACTCTCCCTGACTTTTGTGGCACTTAGAGTAGGCCCATTAGAATCAATGGATCCTATGAGGAAGTGGACTCCCAAACAGGCCCAGTTGATTCAATGGGCCTACTCTAGCGTGATTTACTGCACTAACGCAAGTGCATCTGGTCCAGTGTTCAGAAACAGTCAGAAGTGTAAGGTCTTTTCTATTTCTAAGAAGCGATCCAGCTTTTAAAGCCATCATGGTTTAGAAAAACGACTTGCATTTTAAAATCCAGCAGCCCCGCCACCATTAATTAATTTGAGATTCTCTGCAAAGCTACTGTTAATCACAAGAGATGGCAGTGGGAGGTAACATTTGCTGCTTGCTGTTTTTCAGCAGAGAGCTTCTGACGTTACTAACAACATAACCATGAGGCTCTGGGCCTGTCCCTTGGCATGACAACCATCAGCCCATAAGCTTAATAAATCATTAATCCATCTGCAAGAAAATAAATGTGTCTGAGAAATGGTGAGGGGGGGGGACAAACCAAACCAACAGCACCAGGCATGTGACAGCAACAACTTTGAGGTGCTTAGCTTGTAGCATTAGAATAAAACTAGCATGCTAATATGACATTTACAAATAATACCTAACCACAGCCTAATTAACTTATTGTGTGTTTGCTAAAGCAACATACATATTGTATTAGGAGGAGAAGGAGGAGGGGAAGTTTGTTGTTTGTTCTGTTGCAAGGAAACTTAATATATTTGCATATTTAACAAATTGTCACAGAGAAGGATTTGGTTCCCCCCCCACCCCAAATGCGGAAACCATCACTCTGCAGCTAGGCAATGTGAAAACACAAGATCAAAGATGAAATCTTATGGTTGTCGCTATTTTCTTTTGCCGACTGCCTTTGGGTAGCTGAACAGCATGATGTCGGCTCCAAAGACATACAGAAATGTATGTCGACTGTGATTCTGAAATGATACTAATAACCTTAGAGCTGCCAAGTTGGAAGGGACCTTGTGTGTTGCGCCATTACAGTTGTGACCGACTCTTTGTGACCCCATGTCCATGGAGTTTTCTTGGCAGGAATACTGAGTGGTTTGCCAGTTCCTACTCCAGGTGCCTACAGCTTGGTATTCCCTGGTGGTCTCCCATCCAAGTACTAATCAGGGCCGACCCTGCTTAGCTTCCGAAATCAGGCGAGATTGGATGTGCCTACTGATCATAAAGTCCTGTGCAGCTTGGTTTTTCCTTGCTTTCTTGAGTTGCAATTAAGTGCAGAGATGTGGGGAACCCTAACCGGCTATCTTGACCCCTACCACTCCCTCACCATGGTAGGATAGTATTGCCAAAGAAATAATTCCACCACATTACCCTGGATCTACCCAATCTCATCTGATTTTGAAACCTTGGTAGCATACAATTTACTTATAGTAGATGTCTGGCTGCCATGGAACAGCGGTGTGAGAAGTTTCTGAAAATTTTCAGTCTATATGCCCACCCAAACTTCCCTCTGCTACAGTGGAACCCCCTGGCTTCTGGTGAAAATAACATCCATCTTTTTATTTCTTTTCCCAACCCTCATTTTTTGGCGTGGTCTGACTGCAAAACTGCCAGTTCCCAGTGGTTTCATGCTCTTTGTAGTCCATCCTGCGCAGGAGTGTTGCCATTCTGTGCAGGAATTGTAAGAATCCTGCACAGCTTATTTTCTGTTTCCAAGGGAATTCTACACAGAGAAGATGCCATTCTGTATTGGCATTATAATAATCCTGGTACCTTGGTATTTTCCTCTTTTTTGTATTGCAATCAAGGCACTGTGTATAATGAAAGCTTCATTATAGAGACATATAAGTCACCATCTCATGTGTTAAACAAGCATTTTCCCCAAGACACGCCATCTCCTTAATTTGATGGACTGGCATTTCATTGCCAATACTCTTTTGGGGCAGCAGCTCATTTCTTGACTAAATAATGAAAAAGGAGATGAGTTAAGGAGCAGCTTTCAGACATTATTATTGGAAAACATAGCCACATTCTGGGTCTTCCTTTCAAATTAAAGATTCTATTGTTGGAAGCAATTAATGTCACTGGTCTGGTGCTCCTTAAGATCTTAGAAGCATCTGCTACTCATCCTGGTATATATTTCTTTCCTCAAGTCGGTTTTTGAATTCTGCTTCTTTGTGGTTTCCTGGAGTCGGTGTGACAAAGCCACATCTTCGGTTCCTGTCCTTTAACAGAGCCGGAGGGCGCTTTCAGAACACACAAAATTTGTTTCTAATTTTACATCTGCCAAAACACATTCCTGGGTTAGTTCATACATGCCAGCAACAATTGGGAAGCCTTCCTCTTCAACCCCCACAAGGAAAACAAAAACAAGAGGAAATCAAATATGGCTAAAATGCTGCATAAATAATTTCACACTTCTTTTAGCTTCCTTCTATTCTACTGTAAAGATCATTGGAAACTTTTAAAGATTATATGAAACATGTTTCTTCCCTAATTTTATTTATTTATTTATTTATTTATTTATTTATTTATTTATTTATTTATTTATTTATTTATAAACTTTTATATCACTCTCCTTCCAGAGGAACTCAAGGCAGTTTACAACCTTTGCAACTTACAAAGAATATATACAATTGTGATCAACCACCATTAGTCACCCAAAGCAGCCTGGAAAAGCCAAGTTTTTAATCGCTTCCTGAAGGCTGAAATATATATATATATATATAATGTTTAATGTTAATGTTTAATTTTTTATATATATAATGGACACCCATAGAAATGACTAGTTGTTGTTTTCAGTTACATTTGTTGTCTTGTTCTCATCTGTTATTACTAACACACACACACACACACACACACGGTTAAATAGCTCTGTGGTTTAAGTCTGTGGCTGCAGAACCAGAGGTTGGGAGTTCGATTCCCCCCTGCGTCTCCTAGCCAGTGACTGGACTCAATAATCCATAGGGTTTCCTGTTCTAAGATTATGGTGATGATGATTAATCATAACTATTATTGCTTTTCAAAAATATTAATCAACATTATAAAACTGCTGACTGTGAAACACAAGTTTTAACAAAAAAAACCAAGTGTCTTAAATACTGGCACAGTCCTCCTCCTCCTCCTCCTCCTCCTCCTCAGGTTCTGCATCTCCCTCCATCTTCAGCCAGTTCTTTGTCCAAAGAAAGAGATCAATGTGACCTTTTTTTACAATAAGTTACATACCAATGGCTTCTCTTTTCTACGTTCCTTTGCGCAAACAGAATAAGGAGATGCAGACAGCCCTATATTTTTATATGTTTTTTTTGGGGGGGGGGGCTGGGAGGACTTAAATGTAGCTGAATGTTAAAAGGACCTGACAGGAAAAATTGTGGCTTGAGTGTTTTTCCCATCAGGATCTGTTGACTTTTCTTCTGTATCATGTACGCTGTTTAAAAAACAAGGATGATGGTTAAAGAAGGATGCTAATAGGAAAAAGACGGTATTGCAGGGCTGGAATAGAAATCGGAGCCTTCCAGCAGCAGCTTGTCCAAATGGTACTGGCAATGCTTGTGTCAGGCTGCTCCCTAGTGTTGTGACCAGGGTGCAGCACCTCCGCTGAATTAAAAGAAAATCGACAGATATCAGAGAACAGACAAGACTGGGAGATAACATGGTAGCACTCTCATGCAAGGCAAGAGAATTTACACACACACACACACACACACACACACAAAGAGAGGGAGGGTGGGAGGGTGGGAGGGAGGGAGGGAGATATATACTCCAGTATACCGTATATACTCCAGTATAAGTCGACCCGAGTATAAGTCGGGGCCCCTAATTTAAACCCAAAATACTGGGAAAATTTATTGACTCAAGTATGTCTAGGGTGGGAAATGCAGCAGGGCCTGGCAACTCCTCCTTTGTGAGCTAGGGGTGTGTGTGATGTTTAAAATGACTTTTAGCCACCGAGGCAAGTGCTTGAGTTGGTGGCTAAAAGTCATTTTAAAAATGGGGGTGGGTGGGTGTCAGGAGAAGTGGCGCACAATGTTTAAAATGACTTTTAGCCACTGATCCAAACTTGCCTCAGTGGCTAAAAGTATTGACCCGAATATAAGCCGAGGACCCCTTTTTTCAGCCCAAAATTAGGACTGAAAAACTAGGTTTATATTCGAGTATATACAGTATATGCCGCCCACTACCCAAAGGTTGTCACTTTTGTTCACATTTAGTGCATTTTGACCACCGAAAAGAAAAGAGTTGGGGCAATCTCGAATAGAATAGAGTTTTATTGTCATCATGCATATGCAAGGTATGCACAATGAAATTAGAGCACTGTTCCACTGCACACTCAAAACAAGGCACCATACAAAACACATAAAGCACCATACAAGATATTAAAAAAAACCTCTTAAAACCACTTACAAAATTTAAAACACTCCTTTAATCTACACAAGCCCCTTGTGTTTACTTTGTAAAAAAGAAGAGTGAGCAAAGGGTGGCCCATGGCACCAACGATAAACATTTGTGGTTCTCAAAAACCTCTCAGATTCCACCAATGAACCGTCTGGCAAACATATATGAGAAAGGCCAGTTTTAATTTCTTTTGGACTGTTTGTTTTTTTTACACTGCTCCCAGGGATGTGGACTTAACTCCCGGGACTCATTGTCAAGGTGGACTTTGTGAGGAGAACACATAGAGAATTACTTGGCGCCTCAGTGGTTTAGGTCTCTAGCTGTAGTGCTAGAGTTTGGGCCTTCTTGACAGTGCCTGGATTTTATGATCCAGAAAGTCCCTTTATGCTCTACAGTTCAAACATTAATTTCTAAGGTTATTTACAATATTCTTCTTCTCTGTGGTGGGCCCCACGCTTTGGAATCATCTCCCCAGTGAGCTGCGCCTGACAGAGTCCCGGCCCGCCTCCAAGAAGGCCTTGAAGACCCACCTCTTAGGGAGGCGTTTGGCGACCTTTCCAGTTACTTTGTGTGTGTGTGTGTGTGTGTGTGTGTGTGTGTGTGTGTGTGTGTGTGTGTGTGTGTGTGCTTTCATTGCATGGGTCTTGCCGCCATCTTGTCCCCTCACATTAAGTATGCTTGGGTCTGCTTTGCTGTTTAGTGTTTTTATTACCTGTTTTATTTGTAAGCTGCCCAGAGTTCCCAGTGGGAAGATGGGTGGGATACAAGATAAATAAATAAATAAATAAATAAATAAATAAATAAATAAATAAATAAATAAATAAATAAATAAATAAATTTAATTCTTTCCAGGAATAAACAAAAGCTGAAGCGCCTTCTGACACTGACAGACTAACTATCCTCAACATCAGGCGGAATGATTTGACTGTGAGAATCACTTTGGTTTAATGAAATAAATAGTTCAACTACAGCCATCTCTTACACAATGGACACTAAGGCAAAACAGGCCCTAGTCCACCCATTATGCCCTGAACTTGAAAGATTTTTTTTTAAAATAAAAATCTTGAGTTCTAATTAAGCAATGCAGGAAAGAAAACTCACCATTCATTCCAGCATGATTTATATGTCGATTTCTGTAAAAGCAGAGACCAAAATATATATGGAAGGCAATATTGGCAGTGTGTATGTGCCTCTATTGATCTCATCATCATCCACTGTGTACAGACTGGAAACACAAGAAAGCAGTGGTAGGTTCTATCATCGCTCAGAATTAGGCTCCAGGTAGAAAGACAGTTATTGTACTTCAGGTTTCCCCTCGGATAAATACTTAAGAGGTCTTCAGAAGCAACTGGGGTGATAATCAATGAAGATGTCAGTTTTGCACTCTGGCAAATAGGTAAGATTTCATATAACACTTATCAGGCTGGCACACTTATTTATTAAGTGCTAATTGCAGGGGTCTGCTAACAAAACATCACACACAACACTTTGCTGCCACCGCTCTAGAAGTCTGAAAGGCAGCAAAACTGAACTACTAGTCCAGTTTTAATTATGAAGATAGCAGCCACAGAGAATTCTAAACACACACTTAACTCCTGGCCATTAGTTACAGGGCCAAATATATGAAACACTATTGACAATGAAGTGGCCATATTTCACCCTTACATCGTTGATGGTGCAACGGTATGCTCAGGGAGAGAAAAAAATCAATTTTATAAAAGTCCTCCAAGCACCAGAGGGACTCCATTGCAACTGAGCAATTTTAATAACATGTCCATAAGCTGGGTCTCTTTGATTCATGGTTCCTGCAAAATTATATGTTGACTATGCTTCTAACAATTTGCAGGCTCTCACCCTCATCCGGCCACACAGAAGACTCAGAAACAGCTTGGAGACGGTTAAAGGGGGAGGGGTATTGAATTTGAAAAGTTTTGACTGCGTGTAGGATCTGTCATGCCCAGATGCTGAATTCTAAAAAGTTGGACATGAACTTGCTAAGACCATAAGTATACACCTGGTTCCTTCATATCCCCCGGAAATCTTTCCCTGGTTCTGTAGGACTTACAAGCCAAATGGTAGAACTCAAACTACTTTCCATATATTATGCATTGGCAGATGCTCAACCTAACTTGTTATGGCTCTTGGGTGGTGAAATTATATGATTAGAAATGGGCACGAATAAAAAAAAATGGCATTTCGTTTGTCGTTTGTCGTTTGGAGGGTCCGTTTCGGTTCGTTTCCGTTTTTCATGAATTTTTGCAAAACATTCATTTTCATTTTGGTTCATTTCATTACCATTTCGTTACCATTTATTTCATTTTTTGTGATTTTTAAAGGATTTTAAGCAATTCACT
This sequence comes from Phrynocephalus versicolor, assembly GCA_023846285.1. Lineage (NCBI taxonomy): Eukaryota > Metazoa > Chordata > Lepidosauria > Squamata > Agamidae > Phrynocephalus > Phrynocephalus versicolor. Next base: position 6,393,895 of record JAHTLZ010000213.1, on the reverse strand, counting down.
CATATTGCAGTAACAGAAACGAAAAGCACGACAAAATTTCCGGCATTTCTGTTCATTTCGTTTCATTTTAGAGACAAAATTCATTTGTCGTTTCATTACGTAACGAATGAAAAAACAAAAACGGAAACAAAAAATTGTTCGTTTTGTGCCCATCTCTAGATAAGGAGAATATGGTGGACCACCATGACCTCTATTGGTGAGCTTCATGCTTCATCAGTCAGACGGACCTACTCTGAACTAAAATAATGCTTCTAGCCTTTTGTGTTTATTTGAGTTTTGATCTGAGGTAGGATGAAAGAAATTTATTTTATGTATATGGATGAAAATTGTTCACCCAGGAGTTCTCCTTCTTGTGAATTTGGGTTGCCTTGATGCAAAAACAGGGAACTTTTGAGCCTTGAGAAGCTTTGTACCCCAAGGATGATGTCAAAATGAAAATTTCGCCCATAATGATTTTCTCAAATTGCCTCTGAAAGCACAAACGGACAGACAGACAACTGGTGTTCTTTCTCCTTATGGAGAAAAAGGAGATGCAAAGAGTGTTGGAAAGACTGGAAGAAAGACATAGGCAACCCATCTAATGCTTCTAAATCCATAGAGCCTGTGTAACAAAGGAGACAACTGGTGTCCTTTCTCCTTAAGGAAAATAAGGAGGTAGCTAGAGTGTCAGAAAAACTGTCAAAAAAGACATAAGCAACCCATCTAATGCTTCTAAATGGGCAACAAAGGAGCCGGTGTAACAAAGGAGCAATCATTGCTGTGTTTTCACAGTTTCATTATCTATGCAATAATTACACTCTCATCAGTGTGAGAAGCTTGAGGTAGCTCCAAAGAACATCTCGTTGTATGGATCAACAGCAATATTTGGTGTTTCTTCACACTTGTGCACAAGGGTGAGACAAGTAATAATTTACACACCTAGTTTAGGTTAATTAAAAAGTCCCTGTAAGTACAAGGCAGAAAACCATCAAAGTATATATATTTCAACCTCAACGTTCTCAGGGAGCATTCACATAATATGGGAACTGGGACATATATTTTTAGGAAAATAAGAACAAATGGAAAGGTAACGGATTATGGGAGAACATATTACATATTTGTAACATTCCTCTCCCATCTGCTCTACACACGCACAAACTTTTCCTGGCACCTTCTCCAACTTATTTCCAATGGAAGTGATTATACTTTACAAGTTGTTTCCTTTAGGTACATTAAATCCTTTATTTTTAACTGATTAACCTCTCTAAATCTGAAGCTGCCTTCTGTAAATGCAAATATATATATATATACAAGAGACCATTGCAATGGATCTGGGCTTTCCCAAATTATTAGAAGCACTGCAGGTGCATTTTCCTCCCTTTGAATGTTGGACTGGAGTATTTAGCAGAGATTAACACAATGCAAGGTGAAAGAAAATGTCTTTCTTAAATGAAAATTTCATGCCGCTAATCCATAATTCCAAACAATTGCTGTATTTCAATGAATGTTGAACCTTGCATGGGTGTCTTGGTGAAAAGCAGAAGTAATATGTTAGTGCAATATTAAAATTACATTTTAATATAAAGTACCTGAGACAAAAAAACTCCCAAACTATTAACCCTAAAGCCAATGACTATTCATTAGCTAAGTCAATTTTGAATCCCATTAGGTTTCACATTGTGCAAATTCCCACTGAAATTGATTTACTAAACCAGGGCTTTGATGGGCCTGAAATTAAAAAGAGTGAAGAAAGGATACTACTAATTGAAGAACATAATTTGATCGCCTGTACAGGGTGTGGAGTCTAATGATGGTGGAATGGCAGTTTTAATTAAAGATAGTGGGCCAAGCTCTGCATATGGTGTGGGTGTAAGAAAAAGTGGAAGTCAAGATTAAAAGCACATTTTTGTAGCACCCAGTGTTGTGATTAGATACTGGACTTTAGAGCAGTGGTTCCCAACCTATGGGTCCCCAGATTTTCTTGGACTGCAGCGCCCAGAAGTCCTTTCTAACTAGCGGTGAAGGCTGGGAAGTGAAGTCCAAGAATGGTTGGGAACCAGACTGGGAGCCGCTGCTGTACAGGGTTCATCACTAGCTGGGTTGGCCAGGATTTCTGGGAGTTGCAGTCCAGGAACATCTGGAGACCCGCAGGTTGAGAATCATTGATGTACAATAACAGCTGAAACATGGGGTCCAGTACCATCCGGACATCCACCAGTTCTCTAAACTATGTTTCAGCTTGCTGATAGGCAGTCAACATGGGGGGGGTACACTACAGAAAATTGGTACACTTAACATTAGGATCTATCTGAGCCACTTAATGTATTTATTTTGCACCCTTTCTTTGGAGGCACCTTCAGTTTTGACATGGCAAACAACAAAAACATGCTGCTGGAATAATATTGTGGAAAACCCTGCCCACAATTCCGGCCTCAGTTGGAGACGGTTGTTTGCCTTTACGAAAACATCCACAAAAGCAAATGGCTGCTTCTAGAAAGAATCACACACATGTCAGAGAGAGAGAGAGAGAGAGAGAGAGAGAGAGGCCACTACCCCTCTTCCTTGAGCAACTGCTTTTTTATTTTGCATCACCTTATCTCCTCACGTGGTCACTACAGTGGTTCAGCAGTCCGCACTTCAGCGGTTGCCTGGCAATCGGCTTCCCCATTCGCACTTGGCTGAACCGCTTTAAACTACAACAGGGAAACGGCAGAAATAGGGGGGAAACTGAAAAAAGGCAGCATAATATGTCCACAAATAGAACCAAATCGCTTTAAAAGGGGGTGCAGGAACCGATTTTAAAAAAAAAACACCTCCCCCAGTGGTCGTCACAAGAAAAACGGACACAGCGGTCAAAAATGGGCGTGGCCAAGGGGGTTCTTCAAAAAAAGTGATTTGAAAAGCGGACAGTGATTTTTAAGGCGATTTGTCTTTAAGGAAAAGGTGTTTCAAATCTATAGTGTGATAGTGGTCAGAGAGAGAAAGAGAGAGAGAGAGAGAGAGAGAGAGAGAGAGAGAGAGAGAGTGTTTCTGGTTTAAAATGCAGAGTTGTGAACAGAAGGAAAGAGAGTTTTCTTATCTCCCATCAAACTGGGACAGTGGCCATGCTACATAGGAGGTTTGGGGAGTTAATATCCAGAGAGATTGAGAGAGAGAGAAACACACACACACACACACACACACACACACACAGAGAGAGAGAGAGAGAGAGAGAGAGAGAGAGAGAGACCACAAAAATCCATTTGGGTTTTGTTCACAATGAGCAAAATCTCACTGCCACCAAAACTTGGGCAGTCACTGCCACACTCAGACATGTGGAGAAGGACACAAGAGGAATTAGGGTGGGAGGAGGGAATGTGGAATATATTTGGCCTCTTACAACTTCCACTTATTGACTTGGGGGTGTTTTGGCTCCCTCCTTGTTTGTCATTGGTTCCAAGATGGCTGGCATTCTGCGAGATTTGTTATGTAAATAATATAATTGTACTTTCCCATATTTTAACATCAAATGGAATGACTGACTATAGAATTCAAGCTGTCTACAGGTGGTGGTGGTGGGGGGGGCAGGTCAATTATCATCTAAATAATCATGCTGCCACACAAGAATAGCATAGCTGTGGAGTGTGACACACTTTTATCTCTATGCATTTCAATGAAGTCAGCCTGGAACATAAAAGGTTATCACCTAGGAAACATATTTTCCTAACCACAAGTTAAACATGCCGGCGAGATCCGCATAGATATTCAATTTAGCCAGTCAACCCTAACCTATTAATATTTTAACAAAATCCAGTGAGGATAATTTTTTTCTTCTTTGATCCCATTTCATTCAAGCAGCCTGGGAAAAGGGAAGGAGGAAAAAAAAATTAAAAACAAAATAGTCAGGCATACAGAATGAGGTTATGTATTAAATGGGCTATTTAATGTTTCTAGCATTTCATAGCCCTGGGGGAAGAGTGGATGGATTTAACAATCAAGATCGGCGTTTCTCTGGGACCCACAAAGTTCGGGAAACATAAAATAATCCATACTTCCACGCTGACAAATCGTACCTGACACTCGGCTTCATCTCGCCGGGACTCTTTAGATCAACGTTAATCATCTGTTACAGGGAGTAAGAAGAAAACTAAATCACACTTGGTTGGAAAGTGAGATGGAAGGTGTTTGGGCAGAGGTTTTAATCAATAATGCGCCGGATAATAACCAGCAGCTATTGTTCAAAACTTCAGGCACACAAAGGGCAAGATGCCAGATACAAAATAAACAAAGGAAGTCTGGTGGAAATAAACAGGTTGTGTCGGCTCACTCTGAAAACGACTCCCCGGCTTGTCTCCTATTGCCTGAGTGATGGCTTTTTCAGCCTGTGTTATGGAGATCAGTAGCTCAGGCCTAAAGTGCAGGTTCGGAGAAATCCGTTTCTGGAAGGAGTGATCCCTCCAGTGGCGAAAAAGGTGTGATTATGACAGCATGTATCATCTGGACCACTTCAGAGACATAAATAACAGCCCTGTCGACACATCTCTTTCTGGACTTGGATATAGCAAAGTGAATATTAGTAAAGATTCATAGAAATCTTAGAACTGCTGAACTGGAAGGTACCTTACAGATAAAATCAAGTCCAAGGTGGCCCAGTGGGGAACTGAACCCCCCATTTCTGGATCGACAGTCAGGAGCCAAAACCACAGACCTATTTAATGGCATTGTTGAGAGCAACAAAAAATAATAATTTGCCCTCTTGCAGACATGGAAGAAAAAAAATACTTTGTCTTCTGCACTCTTAAAGATGCAAGAGAGGATTTAGATCTGTAATGCAGAGTGGATTTATCAGCCAAAACATTCAGGGAAACATGTTTTTATTTATTTGTCTGCTACAAATAAATAAATTTTATGGCCAAGGGCCAATACTGTATTGGGTTAAGAAGCCAGTTCTGTACAAATGTATATATTTGTATTCTCAAAGTCTTTCACAGCTGGAATTGGATCGCTGTTGTGAATTTTTTGGGCTGTTTGGCCGTGTTCTGGAAGTTTTTCTTCCTGACGTTTCACCAGACTCTGTGGCTGGCATCTTCAGAGAGCAAGACGCTCAGGGAACTAGGAGTTCTCTCTGTACTCTGTATATATTATTGATTGGATAAATTGTTGAATAGGGTGTAGGCAAGCAGCTTCTCTGTCTCTCTCCACCACAGCTCAGAATGGTAGGTTTTTAAAGGAATATGTTGTATACTCATTAATTCCTGACAGCCAGATCACATCGTAAAAGTAGCTTGTTATTATATAAACATAGGCATATGCATTCAGAAATACTGACCCCAGTCATGTTTTGCCACCAAAGTGGCAGGGGTAGCTTCCTCAAGCAATTCTAGGTAACTCCCTGACATTTGGAAAGGTTTAGGGGTCAGGGACCTGAGTTATGAAGCTCCAAAGGGGGTGCCCTTAGGAAAAACTCTTTCTAGTTGGATTCTGAATTTTGGGAGCTAAGCCGCAGGCGAACCACAGCTTGGCTTCTGATTCCAAAAAAAGATTTTTTTTCCTAGGGTCGCCCCCTTTGGAGCTTCATAACTCAGCCTCCTGTCCCCCGAAGCTTTCCAAATTTCAGGGGGCTGCCTAGAATAGCTTCCCTGCATTTTGGTCCTTCAGGACCCAGGGGAGCATAGTGTTTCAATTCGTTTTATTTCATTTCGTAACAAATCTACTTTAAAAATTTAACCCCACTCATCTTCTCTAACTGTCCAGTGAGTGCTCCAAGATCTCTTAGGCAGTAGATGCTACTGCTCCCACTTTGGGCTGTAACTGGGCTGGCGTATCATCCTGCTGGCTCTTTGGGGTGATGTAAAAACCTCTTTCCTGGTTTCCTTCAAGCAGATCAGAAGCAATTCAGCTGTAGCAAAGGAATATCAAATTCAAAACATTCCCTTTACTGTATTTCAGAGACTGGGAAGGTTTCTTTGTTTGAACCACAAGAAATGTTTGACAGGTTTCTTTGTTTGAACTTCAAAATTCAGAATACCTCAGATGGTGTGAATATTATATTATGGTCTAAAACAGTATCCGTTCCAATTTCTGCTTGGCCTTGGCTATCTGATTTGAAAGGAACACTCTTGACCATAAATAAGGAAAATGTGAAGGTAAATGTGAAGTACAAAGGGAGAAGATGGGGTTGCAGATTGAGATGAATAAACAAATAATAAAGGAATACCTTGTTGCTTTAAACCAGTTCACATCTCTAGACCTGAATTGTCAACAGATGTATGAACTACATCTGTCTGTTCATATACCCAGATGTGACTAGTGTGCTGTGTATAAAAGAATACAGTTGGATCCCTCCATTGCTGTAGACTTTGCAGTGTGCAGCACATCGGTTTATGACAGAAAATGTCAGATCTTTGAAACCTAGCCAGTTTTCAGTCCAACTGTAATGGACTCTAACTACCACAACAGAGGAATGAAAACATGTCAACCTGCATTGCTCTTAAGAACACATGAAAAGAGAAGCAAACATTTCAAAATAATCACGGAACAAGCCAAAGAAGGAAGCCATTTGAGACTACAACCCAATACCTACTTACCTCAGGAGTAAGCTTCAGGAAAATCAGTGGGGCTTACACCTAAGTCAACATACATTATAAGGCTGTATATTTCTTCAAATTTATTTCAGATTCTCTCGTGGTAGAGTTTTCATGAGAAGTCTTCAGGAGTTTACCATTGACATCTCTGAATATGAATAAAAGTAAGGTTAAGTATAACTACTGTTGTCTCCTCTGCCTTGAAGAGGGTGGATATATCCTCATCTGATGTTTCAGCTGTGGACGCATCACCCTGGTTGACCCGGAAAGGTGACCGGGCTCCAACTCCATTAGAACTTTGTCATTCATCTGGCCTTGTAAGTCCCTCCTCTAGTCCAGTGGTTCTCAACCTGTTGGTCCCCAGATGTTCCTGGACTGCAACTCCCAGAAATCCCTTCCAGCACAGTGAGTGGTGGAGGCTTCTGGGAGTTGCAGTCCAGGAACATCTAGGGACCCACACGTTGAGAACCACTGATCTAGTGCATTGTTGGCGAACCTATGGCACAGGTGCCAAAGGTGGCCCTCAGAGCCCTTTCTGTGGGCACCCGACATCACCTCTTCACAGCCACCTGGATTCAGGTTGAATTGCTGTAAATTTGTGAGAAATTAGTGGGGTTTGAATCGCAGTTTGGGCACTCGGCCTCTAAAAGGTTCGCCATCACTGATTCTAGTCCGTTTATCACTTTGTTTTCTCTTTCCCCTTTAAAAATAAATTCCAGTTTCGAGACTACCAGTGATGTCATCAACATCTGGAAAAAGGCACCAACACTGGAGTCCAAACTCAATCAGGGCTTTATGGTGGCTGTCACTCCCTATTTTACAGGATGGATTTGTACAAAGACATAATTATACAAAACCCTTCCATCAGCAACTCCCAGCCCTTGGCTTTTCAGGCAAAATCCTGTTTACTGTATTTTCCCCCACATACACCTCCCCTTAAAAGAAACTCCTCCAGATCAGCTCCTGGAGAAGTATGAAAGATGGACAATATACAGATAATGTGTAAATTCATTTAGCAATCCCAGCTTCATAACAGTCGACCTGCAGCCATTGGATGCTGATGAAACACTGAGCTGTACCGGATGTTGCAAAATGAATAAATGAACAAATTATCGGTTATGCAAGAAGAGAAAAGATTTGGGGAACGAGGGACAGCTACTCATTTGTGTAATCAGTACAATTCAGCGTAGTAATGATATCTTAAGCATTTCAATACGGCTTGCCAGTGAAACCAATTCTCCCTTTAATAAGCCACCAACAGTCAACTACCTGATAAGAACCTTCGGAGGGGGGAGAACATCAGCGGGGAATGAGAAATTTTAAAAAAGAAGAGGAGGAGTGGCATCACCACCATACAGGAAAGCTTACGTACATTCTTTTAGTTTCTAAAGGGAAATGGAACTTGAGGCATAGAACAAAGAGAGAAGGCATAAAATCAGAAGGAAATCAAAGAAAAAAGTGATGTGGGTTCAAGGAGATCAGATGGTGTTCTCATTGGCCATTGGAGACCTTCAATTAGTCAAATGGAAGACACACTTGTATTAAAATACCTAAAAGGCAAACAGAGAAAGGCCACATCAGGTGCATTTGATGTAGGTTACCACTATTTATTTATTTATTTTTATTTTTACAGCTTATATGCCACCCACTACCCAAAGGTCTCTGGGTGGCTTACTATCAAAGATTTAAAACAGTAAAACATCACATATCAATAATCATGATTGCTCTTTGTGCAGAAACTTGCCAAAAGTTGCAAATTTATTTGCATTGAGAAGGAAATTATCTTATGGAGGAGGAGAAGCAGAAGACTTAATGTTGCATCATAGAAACAGCTGAAGCACTGGATAGGTTGTTTGTGTCTTCCCGTCTTCACACATGTTCACCTCAAAGATGGAAGGGAGAAACATTTGTACGCAAACTACAAATATCTTGAGGAGAAAAAATACCAAAGTTGTCATCCTGCTTTTAGCTGGCAGAGAGGCTTTACAACACGCAACTGAGCTGTGCCATCATTTTGGGACAGCTTAGATTGCTGATTCTCAACCTTCTTTTGGGGGGAGGACTTTTAAGAAGTCTTCTCAGGTTCCTGCAATGCCTATCTATACAACACTGATACCTTCTAGAGACTTTGCACATTTTTCAGCCTGAGTTGAGCCATTTCTCAATGGGGGGGATGTGGTCCCCTTCAAGTGTTCCAGGGCTCCCCAGGGGCCCACATGCCCACCCAAGAGAATGGTTGGGATCATCCAAAGATATTAACTGAGTGTGCATTCTTTACAGCCCTATTCACAAGACCCAAGTTGGGGCCGTATCTGTGGCAAAGGCAAGGAGAAAATTCCAAGAACTGGTGAGTCATCCTACGTCCCCAGAGCAGCCCGAACACAGTGCAGGGTGAATGATTTTCTTCAGAATATTGGATACAAGGATAATGTTGGCACCAGAAATATATTTCTTTTGCCTGTGGGAATGCCCCAGATATGGGAGGGGTTGAGAGGGAAGCCAAGGTACACATTATCCTCTGAGTTAAATGAGAAGCGCCAGGGTTGGAAGTGGCCAAAGCTCATCCTTAAATGTCCACTAAGACAGCAACATTTCCTTGATCACTGATATTAATTTTGCTGCAGAGCATCCAAATAGCCAAGCTGGCACTAGAGGTACCAGGCCAGGAGGCCTGCAGGGAAGCAGCAGGAGATTTGTACATCTAACTACAGCCATACTGTGTAGATCAGTTAGAAAGACACCAAGTTCCTTGGCTGTCAGTATTGGTTGCTTTCAGCAGCCCTTATCTAATTTAAGCATTTGCTAAGCGTCAGTGAAAATAACCTAAATAGTATTCCTCAAGAGCTCATATATCATTCAGCTCCTCAAAGAAAACTTCTAAATGAGCCTATTTAGAAAGGGGAAAAAAGTAACTGGTACCGGGGGAGGGGGGGGAGAGAGAAAGCTGGGGAGAGCCCTCCAGTGATGCAGGGAAGCATCCTTTAAGAAAGACCAGCTCTATCCAAAACGCATCCTAGAACAGATGGACCTCTTCCTCCACAGGTGAAGTGCCTATCTTCAGAAATGTAACTAGTCATTTTAGCACCAAGTGGAGCCAATGTTGCTTTCCTTCCACTGCACCCT
>JAHTLZ010000213.1:6358735-6376573 GCA_023846285.1 Phrynocephalus versicolor | reverse complement strand
GTCCAATCCCTGTCAAGGAGGCATAGAGGGGAAATTGAACTCCCAAAGTCTGGCTCCATGGAGCCTGTTGTATGGCAGATATGCAAAGAGACGTTCTATGCAGTCATGCCTTACTAGATTGTTTATTGAACCAGATTTTCCAACATTCTTGTAGAGTGGCGAATCCCAGCCTTGGAACCCCAAATGTTGTCCATCCACAACTCCCAGAAGCCCTGGCCAACAAAGACAGTAGCAAAGACTTCTGGGAGTTTTAGCCCAAGAACCTCTGAGGACCCAAGACTGGGGACCAGTATAGCTTGGAAGAGACAAGCAGGACTTGCCCTGATTTTTGGACGTGTTGCTCTCCGTGTACAGGAAGTGGCAAAAGGGGGTAAAAAGGACTAGTTGCTTCTCTCTAAATATGTTGATTGCAACAGGGTAGGGAAGAAATGAATAGAGCTGATGTGTCCTTTCAATGTCTACCTATTGATATTCCATTATATTTCCAGATAAGAAAACTGGGTCAGTATCAACTATGTATGACTAAATATACATCTTCTTATGTTGCACAAGAAGCACTTGAAATTAAAAGCTGCCCTATTCGACTGATCACTGAGCCGTTTCATACAAATAAATACACTTGTTTCCAAGAATTCAAGAGGTAATTCATCGCATGAAAGAACTCGATGATTTAATCCCTTGTTACATTCTTAGCTGGCTCATTTTCAGAGATCTTTGTTATCTTCACTATAATTTCATATTTTTGATTCCCTTTCATTGCGGGTGAAAGCTTTTCAGTCTGGTCCTTCATTTAGTGAAGTGTTCCTTTTTGAGTCTATAATTGAGTTCAAACCGGTTTTGTCAAAAGTCTTCTTATGATAAACTGTATACATTTTTTTGTTCTTATCTCACTTCCCAGCTTTTGATCAAGAGGAGCATGTGACTTGTGTGTTTCTTATTTTCAAGAACTAACAAAATTTATTCAACAGATTCTACATTAATTTTGCTATTAGAACATCATATGAACAGATAATCCACAGAAAAGCATCAGATTTTTTTTCTCTGAAACTGAATTTAATTATAACCAGTAATGTGTGTCTGAGAATTATAATTATGAAGAGTCATGTTCTGTAAATCTGAAATGACAGATTATATTTCAAAGCCTTATTGCAAAGGAATTACAGCACCAATTTATTACTTGTAAATGTCTGATTATTGCAGATTTGCTTTAAAAAATATATGATCACAGTATATTCTAGCTGGATTTAGCATGTTTAATCCTTCTGACAAAGCAAATGAGTGATAGGAAAATATATACAGTATATGTATATATATATTGTATGGAAAGTGGACACTGTGTTAATTTGTTTACAAACCCCTTGTGCTGACAAGCCATCTTTATTTTGCTATCCCTGGGGAGCAATAATTTCAGTTGACTTCATGCAGCTTCTGTTTTATTTCTGCTGTAGACAAAGTGATTAAGAAACATCCATTAGCCTGTGCGCAACCATGATGGGTGTTTAATGTTCTCAGCCTTGTTTCAGATGTCTGGTCCTTTGCTACACAGTGATAACACATAGATAAGAGAGTGACTTCCACTCCATTGACCAGGAATTCCATCACACGACAATAAGGTGGGTGGAAAGCAACTGAGGCATTACTACTTATCAGTCTTATTCCATGTGCTTCAGTAGCAAACTTCCCCAACCAAGTCATAAGTGATGGGCCAGCTTAATGAGGTGGGGTCTTTGGAATAGAACTCTCGTTGCGTTCATCATCGGCCACCATAATACAGCCCACTCTCTGGATGCGGCATGGTTTCCCCTTTCTAATGATGTTCCTTAATGGTAAAGACTGGCCCCAAATCATAATGGGAACTGTCAGTTTGGCACCTGTCCAAAAGCAAAGCCCAAGAAGAGTACAACAGCTGATCCAGAAGAAAGCTCACAGGAACCTCGCAATGAGGACGGGGAGCATGGAACCCCAAAACACCCTTCTAGGTGCTCATTTTACTGACCTCTGTTGTTATCTAGCAACTCTGCTAATTTTGATGGGCCGATACTTAATCCATGCAAGGCAAAGGAAGCATGAAAGAGGCTGAAGACCAAATCTTGGGTTAGGCTTCATCCTACAGCCTGGGAGTTTCTGAAAATGCAGGACTGCATCCAATCAATGGGGATTAGTCACAGCCAGCGATGGCTGATCCCTGTTGTGATTGGTTGGGAAGACAGCCTCAGAGCTGATTAGAGGTGGATCCAAGGGATCTCACTTTCATCACCAGCTGCCACTTTAGTCTCCCTGTCCTTCTTATTTCTATGAACATTTCGACAGATCACGAAACTGAAAATTCACCAGGAGAGAACTCAAACACATACAGATCCTCTGTGCTTGATAAGTGGTAGGCATGAGATTGGGAGAATATTATTTCAATGTAACCACCACAGCTTCCCATGGCTTGTCCCAGCCAGAATCCTAGGACCTGTACCCAAAAGAATCCAAGTCTTCAGTAGAGTTGCAGCACACACACTTGTTCTCAGTAGCCAATGCAGAAGGGGAGATTTGGTGAAACTTACTAAGGTACATGGGAGATGCAATGGGTTGTGGGACTGGGAGTCTTTTTCAGAGCCATCACAGGTACAGAAAGCCAGATTTAGGCAGAATGGCATGAAAAATCTAACTGTTAGAGCAGTATGATGATGGAACTAATTACCTCCGGAGGCAATGAGCTCTGCAGTGCTGGATCTGAACATCAACTGTATCTACCTGATCTGTTTTGATTTGAAAGCGGGGGGAGAGGAGAGAGGGGGGGAGATGATGACATCATGATTAATACTATAAGGCCTAACCTCTCTTCCCTGAGCAGGTATCACCTACCTGTTCATCCCAAAGGGATGCTGATTAGTTTATACCTAATAAATTATCCGAAAGCAACCTTTGGCGCCACGCATCTCCAAACACTTTAAAATTAAAACTAAATTTAATTTAAAGGGGAGGAAGGGGAAGAAACCCTCCCGCCCACCATTTCCCCCTTAAATTAATCTTCAATGAACTTGCCGCTTTGGCCTTTCTGCTGGATGCAGATAATCCGTCTTGACGTGAGGAGCGGAAGCGCTCGCGAGGCAGCGGAATTAAAGCGAGGATCTGAGGCAGCAACATGAAAAGAGATTTTTATCAGTATTTTATTAGGGACAATTAAGCTAATACTCCATTAGTTTCCATCCCCCGAAGCCAAGTGACAGATCGGAAAACAAAGAACAAGCCCCTGACAAGGTGTTCGGGTTTTTTTTTTTAAAAAAAAATGAATGGGAGATGTAAGGAATCATTTGTTGGTATTTTGCACACACACACACACACACACACACACACACACACGGTCAGAGCCTGGGCGTGACCTGCCTAGCATGAGGTGATGGTGCTGGCCGGGTGCCAACATTAACTGTACTTATTACACTCATCCCATGCAGAACGCATCCATCTCTGGCGGAGCCCTGACATCCCATTTATTCCGGGACTCATTTGTCATGTCCCCAATCACTGAAATGAATAGAAACTTCCCAGCATGATGGATCGTGGTCCTAATTAGGACTAAAGACAAGATCTGTATTCAAGTAGAGCTCTTCCACCCCCCTTTCTGGCTCGCTTTCTGTATATATGAAAGGGTGCCTGCCCGCCCAGCGGGGCCACCGATGCCCTTCTTTAGTGCTGTGTGTACTAGGTCAGTCATGGCCATCATCCCCTTGAGAAATTGAACCCCAGGGAAGGTTTGTAGACTGTCCCAGGACATTGCCAGTGTCATAGTGTAGACGGTGCCCTTCACATGGCGCCCGTGGTTTCCAAAGAAAGAACACAACAAATACCCAGTTCTCAGAGGGTCCTATTGTCCTTCCATTGAAAAATAGCCACCTTCGCAGTGGCAGCCCATGAACAGGCAGACGGATATTTCCAAATGCACTTGCTTTGGGTGGACTGCCATGTGAGATGGCCACCTGGCCCTAGGTTCAGTTGTGCTGAGATGTCAATTTTTTCCTTCAAAATGCAATCAATCCCAAAGAGAAGCAGCTCAGTTCTAAGCCATCAATAGTTTCCTCAGAAGTAGTATTTGCTAGCAATACAGTAGGACCCCAGTATCCACTGGAGATTGGTTCCAAGCCTTCCCGTGGATAATGAAAATCATGGATAAAAGAGAACACCAAAATGTCCCCAAAACTGCTGTTTTGTGATAGTAACTTGCTTTACAGCTGCTGTTTTGCAACAGTAGTTTGCTTTATAGCTGCTGTTTGTGACAGTAGCTTGCTTTGTGGCTGCTGAATTATTTATTTATTTTTTCCCTCTGCCAACTGTGAATAACTGAATCAGTGAATAATGAATCAGTGGATACGGGGGTCCTACTATACTACAAGAGAAAAGGATCTTGGGATTCTTGTAGTTTATAAGCTGAATATGAGCCAACACAAAAGAGCAAATGCTCCTTTAGGCTACATTAACAGAAGTATGATTTCCAATTCCCCCCCTATTCAGCATTGGTTAGGCCTCCCCTTTAGTACTGTGTCCAATTCTGGACAGTGCACTTCAAGAAAGATGCTGGCAAATTGGAACAAGTTCAGAGGAGGGCGACAAGGATGATCAGGGGTCTGGAAACCAAGCCCTAGGAGGAAAGAATGAAATAAATGGGCATGTTTAGCCTGGAGAAAAGAAGACTGAGGGGCAATATGAAAGCACATTTCATACACAGTGGTACATTGTATAAAGGAATTAATTCGTTCCAAATGAAATTCTGTTCAGCAAATTTTCCTTTGTACAAACTTCCCATAGGAATGTGTTGAAAACAGAATACAATGGTACCTAGACTTACGAATTTAATCCATTCCAAATGCATGCTCTTTAGTCGAATTACTCTTAAGTCCGGGTACCTATCTAAAAAATCGAAAAAATAAGTTAAAAAAGGAAAAAGGAAAGAAAAAAATGTAAGTCAAGCAGACCATATCTAAAATTTGTAAGTTGGCAGTTAAAATGCCAACAGTTTTCTGCTCTTAAGTCGAATTGCTCTTAAGCCGAGCTGCCCTTAAGTCAGGGTACCACTGTAATCCCTAATCGCAACCATTTTTATATTGTATGGATTCACCCCATAGGCAATTCTGTTAAGCAAATTTCCCCTAGCTCCAGAATGTATTATGTTGTACAGATTTTATGTGATACAAACCGTTTATTTTATGAGGGTCCACTGTGTTTGAAAGGCCATACGGAATAAAGGCAAAATCTTTATCAACCCAGAATGCCAGATACGCAACAACAGGCTCACGTTAAAAGAACCTAGCTTTTGGCTGAATATCAGGAAAAACTTGCTAATGGTTAGAGTAGCATGGCAGTGGAACCAATGACCTCAACAGGTGGTGAGAAATTTTCAAGAGAAATTTGACCAACTACCTGACAGATATCTCTTGAGTCTTGATGTGTCTTCCTGCCTTGAGTAGGGATTGGACCTGATGCCTTGAAGAACCCCTCCAGTTTCACTATTGTATGATTCTATGCCCTGAACTTTCTGGCATCAGTACTTGAGGTAGATATTGACCAGTGTATGTAGCAAGCAACATCCTGTTTTGTTCCACCAATTCAAACATGCAATATATAAACGATTGCAAATTCAGGTTATAATTCTACGTCGCAATTAATCCCCAGGCAATCATTTTCCTTTCCAACACCTTTCACTCATTAGGGCATCTTGTATTCAAAAGTGCTCATAAACCTTGCATTGACATCCCAGCGCTTTTTAAAGTGTGGAAATTAAAAGGGTGAAACCTCAAAGGAGGCATAATATTTTATACCTTAATTTATGGCATGAAAGGTTCCCCTCGCCTTTAAATATGTGAGTAAAACAGACATGCCTATCCTTGCTCAAAAAGTTTGGCCATTTTTAGCACTCACATAAGCCTTCTGGCTTTTGGTTTGAACGAAGGCGCTGTAAATCATAGGAACCTGCATAAAGAGACTAAGAAGGAGACACGGGACTTAGCAGGAATATAAAGAAGAACTGCATGTTTGAAGAAATGGCTGTGTGCTCTGGAAATAGGAGCTCTATTTCTAATTTCCCCTACAATTTTCAGTTTGAGAGACCACATATTCAGTTAGTTATTCAAAAATGGTGCCTTAGCAGTCAGGAGGGTGCAAGCAGAAGTGAGTTGAGTGCATTCACAGATGTGTGCAATCTTCTTCTTCTTCTTCTTCTTCTTCTTCTTCTTCTTCTTCTTCTTCTGCCATCAAGTGAATGCTAACCTATGACAACTAGAGTTGGGAACGAACCACCAAAATGGCTGTTTGTCGTGGTTCATCAAGGTTGACGAACCACGAACCCCCTCCATCCGTGAACTGATGAACCAGTGCCATGGGCTGAGTAAAGTAGGGGGCAAATAAAATAGGAGGGCGGGTTGCAGCTTGCCTAAGGCCACCCAGGCTGGCTCTTGCAGCTTGCCTAAGGCCACCCAGGCTGGCTCTACAATGCAGGAGGCACTGTGGGGGAATTGGTTTCACGACCACTTGTGGAGCTTGCTAGGATAAAAAGCCAAATGTTATCAATGAGTTGATGCCATACCAAGAATATTATAAGTAAGAAACAGTTGCAAACTAACAGCATACTTCACAACTTTCAACCCTCTTGAAAAGCTACCAAAATATCTAGTTCTGCTTCCATATTGATCTGTCTCAAGTATAACTTGGAACAGGGTTCTACGTGGGCTTTGGCCAAATCCTGAGTCCTGAACTGAAATGACCCAGCTTGATCACTGAGTTACTCAGGTACCTTTATTTAACCATTAATGTGCCATTCATCAGATCATAGAACAGGTGGGTACTGTTGATTGCTCTGAATCCACACCTTTTCCTGTTGTAAGTTACAACAGTTCAGCCTAATGTTTTGCGAACCAGTTTATTTTGTGTGGACTTTAAGCCTGTTTTAGGCAGTGAGATATATTCTCTCCCGCTGTGATTTCCTTTTTTATGTGCTTAGTCTCTCTCTCTCTCTCTCTCTCTCTCTCTCTCTCCCTCCCCCCCCTCTCTCTCTCTCTGTGTGGGGGGGGTGGGCGTGTGCGTGTGCGCATGCATGCATGTGTGTCTGGCCCATTCATGAAACCATCATGAATGAGCCAGACTGAGCACTCATCTGAGTGTATATGCTTTTAATGGAATCTGTTTCCTTGGTCCAAAACAAAATTAAACAAGAAGATGTCCTATAGGAAAATATCACAAACTGTATTCCGGCATACAAACCGGGGTAAGATCAACCAAAAGTTATAACCATTTCTGTTTCCCCAAGACAATCAATGGTAGACAGGTGATCTGAAATGACATATTTGTTTAGAGATCTTAGGGATTAGAGATGGGCACGACTTAGCGAAATTTTCAGTTCCATTTTCGTTTTTCGTTTTCGTTACGTAACGAAACGAAAAACGAAAAACGGTTCAAAAATGGAACGGAAACGGAAACGAAACGACTAATTTTGAGCCAATTTTCGTTTTTCGTTACTGGAAAAGCACTTAATGGAGCTAAATGGGAAGAAACGAAAAATTTTTCGCTTTCGTTTTCATTTTTCGTTTTCGTTAGGTAACGAAAACGAACAATTTTGAAAATTAGCTCACGAAAACGGAAACGAGCCGAAACGGACCCCTAGACGAAAACGAAAATGAAAATGAAATTTTTTTCTGAGTCGTGCCCATCTCTATTAGGGATGCCACTGAAAGTGCTTCAGCTTCAACAAAGGTCTCTTCCAAAGGACTAAGCCAACCCTGTGCACATCCCTAGCTTGGAAAACTTTCAACAATGAGCAAACCAAACCAATCTAGTTTGAATGTATCCTAAAAGTGGACTTCTTAACAAGCCTCAGCGTCCACCAAGATGGATAATTTAATCTTTGTCATTGGCCTGTCTCTGTCAAAGAGAACAATGGATAGTCTATTCGCAATTGATGACTATATAGAAATTAATATTAGTAAAAGGTGTTCATTTAGTGTCTCACCTTCTGCGCTAAAAGGTGACAGGCATGATGGATGCCTCCCCAGACAATGGATTTATCTTTAAAATGGGGTAATTACACAGTGGATGCCTGGATGACATAATGACACTGTGGTTTTATATTAATAAAAGAAAGAAATATCCCTTCCAAAGGCAGGCAATATGGTCGGGCCGGCCGGATCCTCGGCCACAGTAAAGGTAGGATATAGGAACAACAGCAGAAGAATGCTTGATGTTCTGTCTCATAGGTTGCTATCTCACCTGGGGGAAGATCTGGATATTGTGAAAGTCCAGCTTTTCTTCTTTCTTTGTCATATGACTGAAGATTTGTGATCTCCGTTCCCACGTACAAGGATTAAAAGAAAAGAAAAAACACCGACCAGCCCTAGGGCCAGCACTAGGAAAATATAAAAAATAAAAATAAAAAAAGTGCTGACAGCCCAAAGGCCAGCTGATCAGTGCTAGTGGAGAGGGGGGGGGAATAAAAAATAATAATAAAAATTTCCTAGCAAAATTTTCTTTTGTCTGTTCTCACTCTCCCAACCCTCACTTTGAGTGGATGTCCCCTAGTTCTGGTATTTTGAGAGAGGGAGAAGAGCGTCCCTCTATCAACTTTACTCATGCCCTGCATTATTTTGTACGTCTCACAATCATATCCCCCCTCAGGCGCCTTTTTTCCAGACTAAAGAGCCCCAAATTTACAATTCTCTTTTCACTCCATTTTACAATTCTCTTTTCACTCTGTTAAATACAGTATACAATACATACATTTTGTCAGTCCTACATATTATGACAGTTTTAGCCTTCCCTCATAAGGGAGGTGCCCCAGCCTGGTAATCATTTTAGTCACTCTCTTCTGCACCTTTTCCAATTCCACTGTCTTTTTTGAGATGTGGTGACCAGAATTGTACAGAATACTCCTTTTGGGTGATGGTATTCTCAGTGTTGTTGGCTGACAGTTTGTCTTTTAATAGTGTAAGCCACCTTAGGTCCTCTTTAAGGAAGAAAGGTGTGGGATAAAAGATATTTTGAACAAATAAGAGAAATAAGTTACTGCCTCTGGGTGACTTTTGACCTGATAAACATAGAATCATAGAATCATAGAATCATAGACAGCTGGGCATCCCAGCAACAAGTAAAATAATTTAAAATATATGTATATTTTGAAGAAAGGTATATTTATGGGGAAAACGCAACCATCCTTGGGAATTACCAACAAACTGATCTTCTTTTAAGCCCTTTTGCAGTCATCTCAGAATAAGTGTCTGATAATTATAGGCCTCCAGGTAGAAGATCTGAAATGCTTTATTTAGTGCCTTTCTGCAACATTGCGAACAGGGCCTCTTGTAAGTAGCTTTCGATTTTCCTGGTAATGCAGATAATCTCTTTGCAGAGAAAACACATTCTTCGAAAGAAGTACCACCTCTCTTCGCCAATTCCATTTGAGATGTTCGATTCCCAAAGGGAAGGGGATCGGATCACATCAGGAAGGAAGGGGAGAAGGGGTACGGCAAGCAAGATTAAAGATGTTAGAATAATATTCCTTTGTTCAGTATCTGTGTGCTAGAGAGATTACACAATCTTTGCCTGATCTTGGCTGAGAGGGATTTGAAACGACTTATGTAAACTCTCAAGATTGGATGAAAGAAACACCCAGCCCTTTGGCTCTTACCGCCGGCACACACCCTCCTGGTTGGCTAACATCAGATATTATCACAATCCCTCTTCAACATCCAGTGTTCAACACAGTCAAAACACACTAGCAATGCAGTTCCGTTATCTCCCCTGGACAGACCAGGGAAATGGAAACTTTTGGGAAGGCATTGTTGTGGGGTTTTGAATTTCTGTTAAAATTCCATTTTATTATGTAGTCGAATTACAGAGACTACAGCAATTTGCCCAGGTAGCCCACCCCTTTCTCATTAACTGGCATTTAAGATCCCAATAACTCGCTCTGAGACTTTTGTAGAAGAAAGGGGGGAGGGGAAACCCTTTACTTTACTTACAATTGTGAAAAGATCAACAGCAAACAAACACATTGAAAAGGCACTCAGCAGGGAGGCAGGGTTTGTAGTCATCCTGCGAAGCATGACAGTTTTCCCCAAGGGGGAAAAAAATGATCCAAAAACTTCCAAGAAATCTCACAAGAGGGAGGGAGTGGAGGGGAAGCTGTTTATGGCGCAGTGGTTAAACAGCAGTCAAAACGAATCAGAACCTGAGTTTGATCCTAATGGGCTTAGCGAATGCTGGCTCAAGGTTCACCCAGCCTTCCATGCATCTGAGGACAGTAAAATGAGTACTGATCTCACTGTGGAAGGGGGTGGGGAGAGAATGTGTAGCCTGAAGAATTAAATTTTAAACTGTCCAGAAAATGTTTGATGCACTGTTGTGCAGTATATTATTTATTTATTTATTTATTTATTTTAGAGTATCTTCACCCTGCATTTCTCCTTGGAAAAGGACCCAAGGTGGCTTAGAGTGATGAGTAGAGATGGGCACGAAACGAACAATTTTTCGTTTCCATTTTCATTTTTTGTTTTGTTAGCTAACGAAACGACAAACAAATTTTGTCTTTAAAATGAAACAAAACGAACAGAAACACCGGAAATTTTGTCATGCGTTTTGTTTCCGTTACTGCAATATGAGTGAATTGCTTAAAATCCTTTAAAAAATCACAAAAAATTGAAATAAATGGTAACAAAATGGTAACAAAATGAACGAAAATGAAAACGATTTTTTTTTGCAAAAATTCACGAAAAACGGAAACGAAGCGAAACGGACCCTACAAACGACAAACGACAAACGAAATGCCATTTTTTTTATTCGTGCCCATCTCTAGTGATGAGGGATAATATACAGTCCAGTACAATTAAGACATGTTCAGGTATTGGAGAACAAGGAATTGAGGGACATCATACAGCATCCATAGACAACATTAGACTAAAGCAACCCGGTTATAAGTAGTGATAAACACAAAGTCTATGTGAACCCATAGATTCATATAAAATACACATGGTAGTCCATCATTCTTGGAAAGCTTGCCTGAAGAGATGAGGCAGTCCTGGCCTCTAGTAGGAGGGAGTTCCAGAGTCTGGGTGCTGCAGTCGAGAAGGCCCTTTCATGGGTTCCCACAGGACGTGCCTGTGAGGGTGATGGGATATAAAGTCCTCTCCTGATGACCTTATCACCTGAGTCGGTTCATACTGTAAGATTCGATCTTTGAGGTAGCTAGGAACCAGGTCATATAGTGCTTTGTAGGTCAAGGTTAGCACCTTGAATTGCGTGCTCCACAGCTGATAAGCAGCACATTTTGATTTTATGCTTTAACTGACGGAGTGCATTTCATGACCTGGACATCTTCCACTGACTAAGATTATAGGGTATGTGTGTATATATGACCAAGATTTTAGAGCCTGGCAGGTCTGACGGGACAGCAATCTTTTTGCAGATAAGACGAGCTGTTGATTTCAACAAGAACCAAGGCGAATACATTGTACTATCACTGGTTCTCAACAATGGAAGTTCTCCCAGCAGACAAGCTCAGCGACAAAGCATAAACCTATGGGCTGCCTCAGATAACAAATCACAATTTCTAGGTATAGGTCTGTCTCAGATAACATATTTTCTCTATGGGCTGCCTCAGATAATGAATTTTCTCTATGGGCTGCCTCGGATAACGAATTTTCTCTATGGGCTGCCTTGGATAATGAATTTCCAGCATGCATCGGTAAAAAAGAGTTTTACCAGGCTGCATCACATCTGTACCTTTAAAGTGCACTTTATAAAGAGTTTTAAGCAAAAAAACCACAGGTGTCTGTGTCATTTTCCTAGGATCTAGAACGGATTAATTGGTTTCCCATTCATTCCTATGGGAAACTGCATTTCAGATAACAATCTTTTTCGGATAACAAATTGCCTCAGAGAATAAATTAAATTGGAAGGTACATGCATTTACTTTAACAGAGAACCTACTTGGTGGGCTATGAAGCAGGTGGCTCCCAATTCCATCATAACTCTAGAAGAGGTAGCCATGTTAGTCTCTACCCAACAAAAACTACCTCCCCACCCCTTCCATTCTAGGGGAAATGCTGATGAACAAATCTTTTTTCCCCTCCTTCCCCTTAACAATTTATTTTGGCCCAACTGTGACAAAAAAGACCCTTCTAAATCTTATCTCAGCCCCTTTCACCTGGAGCCATGTTCTACTGTATCCTGACCACCAGTGGCTGACTGGTTGGTTCTCTGAGTCCCATTTGCAGGAAGCTGATGTGTATGTGGTGTCATTACAGTCGTGACTGACTCTGTGACTCCATGTCCATGGAGGCTTTCTTGGCAGGAATACTGGAATGGTTTGCCAGTTCCTACTCCAGGCGCCTACTGTACCTGGCATTCCCTGGTGGTCTCCTATCCAAGTAAAAAACAGGGCAGACCCTGCTTAGCTTCTGAAGGCAAGATCAGATGTGCTCAGAGCATCTAGGCCAGTGATGGCGAACCTTTTAGAGACCGAGTGCCCAAATTGCAATTCTAAACCCAGTAATTTTTTTTTCAAAGTGCCAATACAGGTAGCTATGAAGCAGCAATGTCAGGTGTCCACAGAAAGGGCTCTGAGTGCCACCTTTGGCACCCGTGCCATAGGTTCGCCATCACTGATCTAGGCAGTATGCAGGAAGCTGATACCAAAGCCCATATACTAGCGGGTGTGAGAAGTACTAACTGGGAAAGGAGCTTTTTAAAAATAAAACCAAAAATGGTATCTGATAGATGCCTTGCTGATTTCCTGGCCACCTTTCGAGGGAAAGAGAATAAACTGTTTTACATACTGAACATATGCTGTCAATAAGTTGACCTAATTAATGACATACCACTGAGAAAGCCAAGAAGGGTTTCTTTATGAGCGGCAGAAGGAAGCACAAGATGTACTCTCGTGTTCGTTAAAGTTGCTTCAGGGAAACTCCCTAGACATGCTGACTTGTGAACTCTGGTTTTCTTATGGGAGGAAATGATAACACATATTTTATTTCAGCTGATTGTCGGGATACATAAGAAGCAGTGTAAAGCACATTTGTAAGGGAACAGCAGGACATATACTCTGCATGGAATCTATATTCTCAGACCAACTGGAAACTCCGTGTCACACTAGACATTAAGGGGCCCTACAATTAACATATCTCCCCTCTAGTGATGGGGTTTCCTTAAAGATGCATGGCTCAGCTATCAGACTTTAAAAGTGAGCTTGTGTTTACCTTCCAACGGCCAAATACAAAGCAAAACATGCTACATAGGATACATAGTTGAGGACAAACATGTGTGCTATGATGACAAACACCAGCCAAGTTTGATCACCAGAGGGGGGTACTGATCCTAAACACATCTTATACAAATCATCCAGTTTGAAACTCAGTTTTTAAAAAAGGAAATACAAATGCCGGAGCGCTCAGCTAAAATTGTAGGATAACTTTCTGCATGTTCCAAAACCACAAGCTGGCATAAGCCTCCAACATTCCTATGAATACCTTTAAATGGAATGTCTTCATATAATGCATGCCAACGATTAGCATATATTTTAAAAAAATTGTGCAAACAAGCAAGCAACCTAGTAATGGCAAAGTCTCTGCAAGAAAGGTCACCCGTATTTGGAACCTGTAGTTTATCAGCAAGGTCCAGGACAGCATGATGTTAGTTTCCAAAATTATGGATGGTGTGCAGGTAGTTGAGCTTATAATGCTATAACTGGGTTCACCCAGCAAATACTGGTTGGATGATGGCAGAACCAGAAGAGAGAAAATGAAATATTTGTTATCTCCCCCCCCCTAATAAGTAACTAAACTATGGAATTTGTTACCATAAGACATTGGGAGGATGGATGCCAAATGGGATGACTTGGGATTTGGGGGGAAAGCATGAAGAGTAAACAACTGTGAATAAAATTTAGATGTTCCCCATAATTTCGAAAAGTCTCAGGACTAGAATACATAAAGTCCTCAAGAAGCTGCACTGCCTCCAAAATCCTTGGAGCTGTAGTATACAAATACACTTTTTAAAAGGTTGGTGTTAGCTCAGAAATCAAGGATCCATCCTGGTTGATGGAGAGTATCAGGTACTAGACCAAAGCTAGGAATACCAATTGCTGCTCACAAGAATATACAAAGTTGCCTTGCACTGGATCAGATGCTCAGCCCACCTTACTCAGTAGTGCCAACTTTACCTGCAAATGGGTTGGAATTGGGTTTGATCCTTCCCCAGCTCCAGCAACCCTTAACATTTTCGGTGGATCTCCCATCCAACTTAGTAACCATGTCTGACCTGACTTACAACAGCTTCCAAAACCAAAGTTGATCCGTGTGGTTAGGATGGCACATTTCCTTAGCAACAAGGATTGCTTCTGTGAAATCCAAATAGGGTGGAGGACAACATAGGTTTAGAACAGCAGCAGCGATAATAATGATAAAGCATGCTCCATGGCCAATAACCTCTGGTCAACCAACTTGAGTCTAGATCGAGTCTGGTCAACCAACTGCTGGAGAATTCATTTCCTTATGCGTTTGTCTGCAGAGCCTGAGGTTGGGAGTTCGGTCCCCCATTGTACCTCCTTGACAGGGCTTGAACTTGATGATCTACAGAGTCCCATGATCTACAGTCCCTTCCAGTTCTGTAGTTCTACGATGATGAAGATGATCATAATAATTAATAGTTTTTCCAACTTACAGAGTGTGCTGAAAGTGGCTGAAGTTCAAGCTCTTCCTATCCTATTCCTCTGCAAGGTGTTTTTTTTTAGTGGAACAGTATAAACATGGAATATGCATTCCCCTTTTCAAGCATCACTGCTTTACTAGGCCCTACAGAAGGGTATGCACACACTGGCAGAGTTCAGAAATGAACAGAGAATGAGACAAACTCTCTCATTTCCACCTCTATTTGTTTTGCTCGAGAATGGAAGCCACCCACTCTAGGAGTCTAGATCTACGGGGCTGCTTGGAAGCCATGACAGAGCCCATTCTGTCCAGAAAGGCAAACATCTGGCCTTCTTATTAGGCAGACCTTCTACAGGAAGTCGAAATGTATCTCTCTGTGTGGTGACACCTAATTTTTTTTGTACATCGTAGTACAGGCCATAAAGGGACGTTTGTACACGCTCACACATGCACTCCCTCCTGTCCGATCCAATTCTCCCTCTTTCATCAGCTCCCACAGGGATCTGTTACTTGCGGAAGTGGATGTTTTTCAGTAACTTCACTTAGGGCTACACAAAATACACACAAGAGGCCAAGGGCAATTTATTTGGCCAGAAGGAAACCTGGAGAACAGGAGGACCTCATCCTTATCCTTCCTTTGTCCTCATCACTGTTCCTGGGGTCATATAATAAGGCCTTGGGGGGGGGGGGTATTAGGTGTCGTTGGCTGTTTGAACTCTATATAGTGTTATGAGGCCAGTAGCAACCTTTTTCTATGAGAGTTCTCAGACCAGAGAGCTGATCCTTGATATATTTTAGGGACGGGTCACTGTGGTATCAGAGATGATGGACAGGGAGGAGTCCGTAGTAGTGGCTTCATCCACTGGTAGTTTCTCAACTGTCCTTTTAAGAGAAAGCAAAGGAAAGTGTTTGGGATATTTTAATAACAGATGGTGCACATCAGCAATAATCTATAAACAGACCCCCCATCTGTCTGTCTGTCTGTCTGTCTGTCTATCGACCCTGTTTCCCCGAAAATAAGAGAGTGTCTTATATTAATTTTTGCTCCCAAAGACACACTAAGTCTTATTTTCAGGGGATGTCTTATATTTCAGTGAAAGGCAAAACTTTAAGTAGGCCTTATGTTTGGAAGAGGCCTTATTATCGGGGAGGTCTTATTTTTGGGGGAGGTCTTACTTTCAGGGAAACAGGGTATCTATCTATCTATCTATCTATCTATCTATCTATCTATCTATCTATCTATCTATCTATCTATCTATCTATCTATCTATCTATCTATCTATCTATCAAACATCCCTTGTACTCTGATGAGCAGAGGAAGTGACTAATTTGCCAATATCCTGACGTAGCTAGCTTATTAGGTTGTCAGAAAGCACTGGGACTGGTTGTGAAACCATTGGTTTCTGAAAACATGTATGAGATGGAACCACAATAGCCCAGGCCGTGACTCCTCCTTGCTCTGAAGGGCAACTGGAGTCTCAGACACGGCCATTTTATTCAACCCATAGCTTTTCCCATCACACTTCAGAGCCTACAGAAAGAATGAGACACTGATCAGTCATCAATTTTTTTAAAAAAAACATATTCTCTTGAAGGTGGCTTTGGCTGCAGGCAATTTCCTCAGTTGGCCCTTTAAGAGAAGGCAAAGAGAAGTTGTGTTTTCTTACAGCTGATGAAGCACATCAACAAGTCTATTTGCGGCTTTAGAAAAGCAGGGAAAGTGATTAATTTGCTAAGGGCCTGAAGACACTTAACAAGCTACTTTCATGATATTGGCCGGAGGCATTTTTGTGTGGAAAGGTCAGGCTTGATTAGATCATTCTAATTCTAATCAAGCCTGACCACTCCAAAGTAGCTCAGTCTGGCTTGCTTCCTGCTGCTAGTGTAGCCACACAATTGGTGTCATCTCAGCGTTCAAAACACTTGAAACCAAAATGAAAACACACAAGAGGGTGCCATTCCACCCAAAAAGGTGGTGAAAGCGGGGCAAAGATTCTCAAAATATGTTGTTGATTATCAACAACCCTTTCTGTGATACATGGCAATATTCTTTGGGCCATATATACTTATGTGGATAGAATCTGCTGGGTTCTTGGAAAAATAATCACTTCCACCTTGTTATTGAATGTGGGTCAACAAACGCATATTGGAAATGCAATGATTCTTAAATGATTTAATTCTCCTGTTTGAAGAGAGAGAGAGAGAGAGAGAGAGAGAGAGAGAGAGAGAGAAAGAAACGTTCTCAATGGCAGAAATGCCCTCTTTGACCGATGTCCAATTTTATCAAGCTCAAGTGGCTCCTATTTCTGCAGTCATCAAATGTTATAAAACACATCTCCTCTAAACTGAGAGCGGATTCTGCTAAACAGCTATAATTTACATCTATGTTCTGGATTATAGCTTGATTCACATTCAAGTTATTTATATGTATTTTGACTGAAGCCATCCCGTCTGGATTTCCAATATCACAAGATTAATCTGCTAAGACATAACCATACAGATGGTCAGACAAGTAAAATTAGGCAAATATGAAAAAATATAATATATTCTTCTTGTGTCATGGAAAATATGATTTGTCGTCCAAGGAGATTATAATCGGAGCTACCAAGAACATCTGATCTTGCCGAAACAGTCCCTTTGCCTCTGGCGTTTGTTCGTCATCGAAACATGTGTCTCTTTTGCCCCAAAAATAAACAAACAAGCACATAAAAACACAAGCAGCACAAAAACAAGGTGTTCATCTCAGGTCATCTAAAATTAAAAGGTTTAATGTGTATATATTGATAGGTAGGAGCAGATATCCCTGGCATTCTAGCCTCAAAGCAGGATTACTGTAATACTCTGAAAACTGGGATGTTCTTAAAAACACAAGGTTTGCCACGAACGAATCAAGGTTAAAGTCCATTGCGAAAAATTGTAACCTCCACTAGCGTTGTCAGTTTTTAGATTCTGGAACACAGCTTTGAGTTTCAGTAGTCCATTTACCAGTTCCCGGACCATAACTCAAATCCATAATTGGAGATCTGGTGAATGGGCTTGAAAATTTGCCAAATTTGTAACCCTAAATTTTAGGATTCGTGGATGTATCACTTGTACATTTATAGATGCTCAGAAGGCCCCTTTCTTTCTTTCTTTCTTTCTTTCTTTCTTTCTTTCTTTCTTTCTT
>JAHTLZ010000213.1:6335047-6345177 GCA_023846285.1 Phrynocephalus versicolor | reverse complement strand
TCTTCTTCTTCTTCTTCTTCTTCTTCTTCTTCTTCTTCTTCTTCTTCCTCCTCCTCCTCCTCCTCCTCCTCCTCCTCCTCTTCTTTATTTATTTGTTTGTTTGTTTATTTTTAGACCGCCCGTCTTCCCGAAGAAACTCCAGGTGGTGAACAAAGAAGGCAAGACAGCCCCAAAGGGAACAATACATCGAGGATTGAATTTTAAAAAAGAAAAAAAAATAAGGAATAAAAAGATGGTATAACCACTCCAGTATTCCTGCCAAGAAAACTCCATGGACATAGGGTCACGAAGAGTCGGTCACGACTGTAATGACACAACACACACACACACACACACATAGAATAAGACGACTCAACAAAGGAGTCAATAAATCTTCCTCCTCCTCCTCCTCTCAGAAGGAATGTTCCTTTTCATTATTGGCCAGGATGTGATTCAAAAACAGGATTATATGAAGTCAATCCTTTCCTGGAAAAGTAATGCATATACATGAATCCAAGCTACATCATCCAATTTTACCCAGCACTCAGTCTGTTTGGCAAGTTATGAAACAGGAGTCCACAATTTGTTTGTTTGTTTGTTTGTTTGTTTGTTTGTTTGTTTGTTTAAATATTTAAATATTTATGTTAGTGGTCCAATGGTTTCCAGTGTAATTGCTGCTTTGGACCACCATGCCATTGCTCTGAACAAGAATACACCTGAAAGTTCAGTTCTGTTGCAGTTGGCTTAAACAAAGACAGGGGCTTTTTATCTTACTGTATACATTAATCAGATCACCCACACAAGTTTCTTTGTCTCATTACCTTACAGAGCAATAATACTTTTTCCAACGGGATTATTTGCCATAACAAATCTCTCCTGACCTGTGCTAAAAAAGGTCCTCTTGGCAGGAAGAAGCAACTGCCCTAGAGAAAAAAATCAGCTGCCTGTCCAGTTGACCTCATTCTTTGTGGGATCTTGATTTCTACTTTTCATTGGACCTTAATGTCCAAAGTAAATAAAGTGTGGTGATTTTCAGCAGCTCATTGTCATTCTGTCTCTCCACCCCTTAAGAAGAACCAATGCATGTTTGCATCTGTAGTAGAGATGGGCACGAAACGAACAATTTTTTGTTTCCGTTTCCGTGTTTTCGTTTCGTTATGTAACAAAATGACAAACGAATTTTGTCTCTAAAATGAAACGAAACGAACAGAAACATTGGAAATGTTGTCGTGCGTTTCATTTCCGTTACTGCAATATGAGTGAATTGCTTAAAATCCTAAAAAAAAAAAATCACAAAAAATGAAATAAATGGTAACGAAATGGTAATGAAACGAATGAAAATGAAAATGATTTTTTTGCAAAAATTCACGAAAAACGGAAACGAACCGAAACGGACCCCCAAACGACAAACGACAAACGAAATGCCATTTTTTTGATTCGTGCCCATCTCTAATCTGTAGCGTTAAAAACTGCATTTAATAATTGACTAACGAAGTAGGGGTTGTCCTTGAAAGCTCATGGAAAATAAAGGTTGGTACAGTAAGCCCCCATTTATCGTGGGGGTTAGGAACCCAACCCAACCCGCAATAAAGGGAAATCCATGTTATGCAGATGCTGGGTTAGGTCAGGATGGGGGGGTCTGTTTGGAGGCCACCTACACTTACCTTAGGCCTGGTGCTGCCCCAAAGGGCCTCTAACAAGCTACCAGGGCCTGTTGGAGGCCCCAGAGAGGTTTTTGGTTCACCAGAATCCACTTCTGGGGCCTCTGACAGGCCCAGGAACGCTGTCAGTGGCTCGCTCAGAGCAGCACCAGGCCTCGGGTAAGTGCAAGAGGCCCCAAACAGGCTCACACAGTTTGCCCCAGGTGCCCTTTCCTTCATATACTGTGGTCCCACAATATACGGGGACCATGGTATAGGAACTGCAATATAGCGGGTAGCCTGAAAGGAGCTTATCCATTCTGCGGCAATGGTCTTGATGGCCTTGGAGGATTTGCAGGAGAAAGATGAGCTACCACCAGAGGGCACTTCAGACTAAGCTGTCTGTTCAAATTAAAGTAATGAGAAAGGCTGGAAGAAAACCAGTCATGTCTCTGCATTAGATTCTTCTGCTTTTATGCACAGTTTGTGGAAGCAGTGAGTCAAAAACCTCCATAGATGAATTTTGCTGGTTGGAATGACTACAGTAACAACCACCCCACCTGCTGATTCTCCTGAAATCTCAGGTGCTTCCTGTCATGCTGAGTCCTGAAATCCCAAAGGTCCTCTGTGCAAATTTCTCTGTTTTCACAATAATAATAAACAATGCCCAAAACATGGTGCACGATGGAGGCCTTTTTTATCACAACCAAGTTTGTGCACCTGGCTTGTGGCAAAGTCCTCCTCTCAATAGGCAGAGTTGTGCATGCCATACGGCCCTGCTCTTAGCCATTAAACTAGCTTCCTTCCTTCCACTGCGGCATGGGAATCCTATCTAGTAGTTAGTAGGGATGGGCAGGAAATGAAAAACGAAATGCTATTTTGTTGTTTTGTTATCTAACGAAACAAAACGAAATGAAACGAGGAAGCAGCATTTGTTATAGACAAAATGAAACGGTTGTTTTCCCATTGAAACTATCTGTTTTGTTCCATCGTTTTCGGGCTCCTGCCAAGCTGTCAATGGTTGGACCCTTTAAACCTGGCCCAATCGGTACCAAGGGGGCCCTATGGTACTGACTAGGTGAGGTTTAAAGGGCTCCAGCCATTGACAGCTTGGCAGAAGCCCTCAGAAAATGGTCAGGTAGGGAGCGTGATCCCATGGAACTGCCTACCCAACTGATTTCAGAGGGCTCCTGCCCATCTGTCAATGGCTGGAGCCCTTTAAACCTGGCCCAGTCAGTACCCAGTACCCCTGGTACCAACTGGGCCAGGTTTAAAGGGCTCCAGACATTGGTAGATCAGTAGGAGCCCTCAGAAAATGGTGGAGATGGCAGTGAGATTGCTGCCTGGAACTGCCCTCTGCACCATTTTCTGAGGGCTCCAGCCGAGCTGTCAATGGCTGGACCGCTTTAAACCTAGCCCAGTTGATCCCAGGAACAAAGTGGAGCCGGCGCCATTTTGTCCTAACAAAATACCAGGAGCCAACCCTGTGCAGAGGAGACAGCTGTGGCCAAGATGGCTCCATGTAGGAACAGGATTGGCATGCCTCTAGCCAGTCTTTGGTCTCAGCAACACCTGAGGCTTTGTGGATGTGTCATCTAGTCAGGCATACATACACTCGTAAACACTACTTTAGCCATAAAAAAAAAATAACAATTAGGAGCAGTGGTTCTCTGTTCCTGGAGCCTGAGGGTCCCCCCCCCACAAGACTCCCTTCCCCCAAACAAACCCTGAAAAATAACCTGTGTTGGCCATTCCCAGAACTAATAAGGCCCATGAGAACCAGGGAGGCCAATTGCTCGAATGTGAGTCCCTAAACCATGCTCGCCCCTGTTCTACACCTGAGTATGTGCGTCCAAGATTGAGCTTTGACCTTCTTTTGTTCATATTCTGGCCCGGAGATGAGGTATCCAATACCATTTCACCTGGGGATGGAAGCCATGTGTGTTCCTTCCGCAGCTGGAGGCGGGAGACCGTTCCTGCGTGCTCATTAGCACATGCGAATGCAGCCCAGAACGCTTTCATTTTCACGTTGCTATAGCAGGCCGTACAAGCCAAGTAAACACAGCCATAAGGCTGGGAAGGCCCAGAGGTTGTGGTCTTTAATATCCCAGTAAGAAGCGCTGGACCCGACTGGCGGTGGGCCAGGAATAATATGTGGACTGAGGGTGGTGCACCAGCATCATGAGAACTTGGCTGGGGAGACTTTTAAAATAACATTGGCGTGCTTGGGGTAAGCCTTGGAGACTGGCCTGGCCTTATAAAAAATGGTGACTAGGGGGACCATAAAACATCTTTGCACATGTTCGAGGCCTAATCACACCTTTGTTTCTTGGCCTGTGGCCTACCTTTTGGTAGTTCTTCTGAGCAAAGGGCGAAAGAAGTTGTTTCCTTTTGGAAAAGAACACCCACCTCCTCCTCTTCTGGCTCCTGCCTGAGCTTTGCTCAAACCACGGTGCAAATCAAAACAAGGCGTAACCACAAGACCCAGGTGCCGTGTCCTCACGCCTCCTTCGGCAGGAACCCTGTCACTTCATTACTCTTTTGACTAAGCTGTTCTCTAATATGCCCTAATGAAACATCCTTCAGCTTACGCCATAAACCATGATCGTTATTAGCCTTTTGATATCAGGTCCTGTTTGGCTGGCTCAATGTGATTCTCATCTAGGAAATCCAGAATAAATTGTGGTTTGAGCCGTGTGACCTGAACAACAATTCCATAAATATTTTGTCGTGCATTTTGTTTCTGTAACTGCAATATGAGTGAATTGCTTAAAATCCTAAAAAAATCACAAAAAATGAAATAAATGGTAACGAGATAGTAATGAAATGAACGAAAACAAAAATGTTTTGTTTTTTTTTGCAAAAATTCATGAAAAATGGAAACAAACCGAAACGGACCCTCCAAACGACAAACGACAAATGAAATGCCATTTTTTTTATTCGTGCCCATCTCTAGTGACCAATAAAGGTATCGGCTAGTCTACTTATGAGATCCAGAATGGTTCTTGGATGCTGTTTGCAAGCCAGACCCTCAATTTGTAGTCGCCTCTTTCCACTGCTCGAAATGTCTGTCTGCTCAATTTTCTTGACCCCTGCCAGCCACATAGAAGGCAGGTTGCCCTCAAAGTGCAAGGAATAGAGGTATAATAAGGCCCATGGTAAGGGTTTTGGTTTACAAAACCCTCCACGGCTTGGGACCTGAATACCTGCCGGAGCGTATCTCCCAAAGGTCAACTGAGGCCCGATCCACCAGAATGTTGCGGGCGCTCTCACTTCAGGTGGCCATGCTCAGGGAAGCCAGGAAATCGGCTACCCGAAACCGGGCCTTCTCTGTGGCTGGCCCCTTGCTCTGGAACCACCTCCCCAGTGAGTTGCGCCTTGCACAGTCCCTGCCCGCCTTCTAAACAGCACTTAAGACCATGCTTTATCGGGAGGCATTTGGCGACCTTTAATTAATTTAATTATTTTTTTCCTTTGACGTCTCTTGCTGCTGATTCTCCCTTATTATTGTGTTGTCTTTTTCTGGTGTTTTATTGCTCTTTTAACCTTATTGTTAACCGCCCGGAGTTCCCTCGGAAGACGGGCGGTATAAAAATATAATAAATAAATAAATAAATAAATAAATAAAAAGTGTAATCCAGTACAGTTTTTAAAAAATGGAAAAATATGCAATGCAGTAAAACCCAACAGAAAATACAAAGCTATCATGAGGATAGACACATGAGCAATCAATGCCTTAAGGCACAGTGTGTTTCATTTTTATTTATTATGACCTCAACCTTTTTTTTCTGGTACTGTATAACTGGCCACCCCTAATGTAGAGCAGTGGTTCTCGACCTTGGGTCCTTACATGTTCTTGGACTAAAACTCCCAGAAAATGACAAATTGTGGCCTTCCATCTGTTGACTCTGGCTGCCAAGCGGTCTACATTGGATACCCACCAAGGAAGAATCATTTTCCCATCCCTAGACCAGGGCTTCTAGGGGGACAAAATTCAGGACAAATCCTCATCAATAACTTTTGATTAAAGCAAATCTCTTTCCTGCCTTACTTTCCATTTAGAAGAACCAAAACTTTCAGCTTTATAGTTGTTTCCTGTCTCTTTTTCTAGGAAAAGCTCATGGAGTGAACACATAGGTTGCTTTATCCCATCAATCATGTTTTTGGTGAGGGGGGCAACCCCGTGCTCCAGACATGTATCACTTACAACTTTTCTATTTTAAAAAATGGCATTACTCTAAATGTCATTTAGGGCCGCAAAATTAATGGCATTTCTATCACTTTTTGTACCAGCCCATTGCAGTGAGAAATGTGATCCCTCCCCAATCATTTAGAACAAACAAATTTCACATTATATTTCTCCTTGTGGGTGATATATTAACATCAGGGGGTGGAGAGGTTTCGTTTGGAAAGTTTTCAAGGAGCAATATGGGTGGATTTGCACAGCATCACACCAATGGTCGACAGGATGTGTGAAACCCGACTGTGATGGTTTGGATACACCTTGTGTGCCAACAGGGAAACTCTGGCCAAAAAGGAGTGATCAAATCAGCACCGAGGGAATGACCAAATCAGCACTGGATGAGCATCTTGACATCTAAATGAAGTTCTCCCAGGTTCACCCAGACCTTTCTCATGACTATGCAAAGTGGAAGTCAAAAACTATAAAAGCTGACCCCACCATCAAGAGGAGGAGGAGGAGGAGGAGGAGGAGGAGAAGATGAAGAAGACTTCACCCTGGTCTAGGTCCTAAGATGGACTCGTGTGTGTGTGTGTGTGTGTGTGTGTGTGTGTGTGTGTGTGTGTGTGTGTGTGTGTGTGTGTGTGTGTGTGTGTGTGTGTGTGTAAGTCACACCTCTGTAGCTTTTTTCCACACCCATTAAGCATGGGCTGTTAGCAGTGGCCTTCCTTCAGACCTCCACCCCTGAGAATTTTGGTCTGAACTGCTTTCCGGGAGCTATCCAAGGTGCTGAGCCCAATTTCCTCAAATTGTTGCAGCACCTTTTAAAGTTCAGGCTGAAATCGGGAGCCCGTGCACAACCTTGGAATTGCCCATGCACACTAGCTGAACCGCCCCACAGAACCTTTGAAACAGGGCCATGTGGCCACAATAGGGCCTTTTGTTGTGGACACAGATGGTTGGCACGCCTAGCTGAAAGGCTCCGGTAGCAGGTGGCCGGGTGACAGCTGCTGCCATTCGGAAAGAGGCAGAACTGAGCTGCTTTTGGATGTCATTTCCCCAGCTCCCAGACACCCCAACAAGTTCCACCCATGGCAGAGGGACTCGACAAAATGGAATTGGAAAACAGTAACATTTCCAGGTTTTGAGAAGAGATCAGCTCACACTCCTTCAAACTGGACTGCCTTTTGCCAGTTTTTGAGATGTGCAACAGATCTGGATTTTTCCTCCCTGAGCTCTCTCATTCAGCTTGCCAGTTACAGGACTACCTTTGAACACACTCGCCTGTGCCTAAAAGAAATGTTTGTGTGTTATGATGGGGGGTGCAACCAGAAAGATCACAATTGCTGGCTTCTGAAAAAGATACAGGAAAGTTTCTTGGCTGTCACGGTAAACAGCGATGTCTGACACCAGATTAAAGGGGATTTGCACATTTGGATTTGACCAGTGCATCGTAGGATTTGTGTTTGGTGAGGAACGTGTGTATTTTGTTAATTAAAAGCATGTGTCCAAATGCAAACCGAGAGAAGTGAGAAAAAAGGACAGGGAAAGCTGTGGTAGTGTGTTGTTTTCAATATTAATCTGGCCAGCTTTTATTTATTTTCTGGGAGGGCAGACTTTAATGACTCCGGAACAGGAATATAAAAGGAAAGGCAGACAGAGGGAAAGAAGAAGAACTTGTTCATGAAATTCCAAGGCTGAGAGCATCAAGCAGGATTTTATGAAAGACATATGGGACCTGGAAGAAAACATTGAAGGGCAGAGTATATTCGGTGAAAGGGCAATTGACCAAGCAGGTCGTCTTAATTTTAATCATAATTGTAATTTAATTATAATCATAATTTTAGGAACTGCAGAGCTCAAAGAGACCCTATGGATTGTTGAGTCCACCCCCTGTGAAGAATGCACAGTGGGGAATCAAAGTAAGCTGCTGAACGATCCATCAGATTCTCTCCACCCAACCCATTATGAACACCTTCCTCCAACCTCCCCAATGTTGTGGCCAACTAGCATTCTCAGTCCTCATTCATCTACTGCAGTGGTTCTCAACCAGTGGGTCCCCAGATGTTCCTGGACTGCAACTCCCAGAAATCCCTTCCAGCACACCAAGTGGTGGACGCTTCTGGGAGTTGCAGTCCAGGAACATCTGGGGACCCACAGGTTGAGAACCAATGATCTACTGGGAGGGATACTTTAGAATCCCCCCCCCTTAGACTCTGCTTTTCTGAATCTGTTAAAGTATATCACCCTTTTATGCAGATAGGGATTTGTTAGGTTCAAGGAAATATATAAACCACTAGCAGAGATGAGCAGCATTGGGGAAGAATAAAGGCACTTAGTGGTTATGGAGCTAGGAGACAAATGAACAAGGCAATAGAATGTGGTACAAAACTTATATTACATATGTACACATGACAAAGAGTAATATACAATAACAATATACAAAGCACAGCATACAGAAAAGATACAACAGAGCCTGGGGAAAGCCACCTCTCACCTTAGGCAATCCCAATTTACACTGGTGCATGATACCTTTATACATAAAGCAATATGGTGTAACCCAGGCATGTCCAAACTTCAGCCCTCCAGATGTTTTGGACTGCAACTCCCAGAATTCTAAGCTTAGATTGCCAATGACAAAGGACTGTGGGAGTTGCAGTCTAAAACACCTGTTCCTAATCATCCTGACCTTCCAGTACTGATGATTCTTTACACCTGTAATCTAGACCTAATACACATTCTTGTCTAGCTGATGACATAGCATTTTACACAGGATCCATTTTGTAATCTGTTAAATATATATTACAGATGTTTTGTCAAAAGTGCAATCCTTTACAGAATCACTTCCACAATCCTTTAGAATCAGTGGTTCTCAACCTGAGGGTTCCCAGATGTTCCTGAACTGCAACTCCCAGAAATCCCTTACAGCACAGTGAGTGGTAGAGGCTTCTGGGAGCGGAAGTCCAGGAACATCTGGGGAACCACAGGTTGAGAACCATTGCTTTAGATCCATAGGTGCCAACCAACTTCTGGGAATTATAGTCTGGGAATGGCAGGGAAATTGAGGTTGGGAACCATGGCTTTGGCTTCTATAACACGTTCTGGTATCCTCCTTGTGGGGACATTGGTGCCATTTTGCCCCCATAAGGACTGACTGCCAGAAAGCTGCCTTTTGCTGTTATTATCTACAAGTGCAATGCCGGGAACAGAGAAGAATAGGGTTGGTCTTGTTTTGCTCTTGAAAAAATTCTAAGACTAGATTTCGCTCTTGAATCTGTGCCACATTTCTGCAACTGATTCCCAGAAGCAAACTCAAATGGAGGCATGAAAGCTGTCAGTTTTGCACGGTACCAAAAGCCAGTTTTTGTCCAGCGTAAATGAGCCCATAAGCAGACAGGAAGACAAATATGAAAGCGTACCACAAGATAGATAAGAAAACAACTGGACTGTTCCTTCACACCGCCCAGGACATTCTGTTCTCCCAAGAAAGGGATGGCTGTAGGGCATAGCTCTGTGACACAGCACTGACGTTAGAGCCAAATAGTCTCTGGTTCAGTCCCTACCATCACCAGTCAAATAAAGAGATGGTGAGAGCTGCAGGGTGCATCTGTAGAGCAGAAAATGTGAATGGATCTGATGTGAAGGAAACCAGGTTTCTCCAGGTTTCACTTCATCTGACCATGCAGGAATCAGTCAAGAGAGGGGAGGAAACCAGCTTTGTTTGCAGTTTGTTCACAGCTATGCTGTCCAGACCTGGTGTCTGGGCTTGCTTGTTCCCTCTTTCTTTCCCATTCTATTCCATTCCATTCCACTCCACTCCATTCGATTTCTTCCTTCCTTCCTTCCTTCCTTCCTTCCTTCCTTCCTTCCTTCCTTCCTTCCTTCCTTCCTTCCTTCCTTCCTTCCTTGGCAAGATTTAGGGTGCACAGAAAATTGGTTGTGGAAGGGCATGCATCCATGGAAGTCTACTGTCTCCACCACATGTCATTAAGCAAAAGACATAACACAACCGGTGGATCAATGCAGAATCACTCAATCTACTGCACACCCAGACTTTGACTTCTTCCACTGCATGTGCCAAAGCCTCATGACCAAGGCTTAATCATCAGGGCAGCCAGTTCATTGTGTTATTTTTGCTATTCTTTCTTGTGCAAGAAGAATACTCAAAAAGTCAAGATGCTGGTGCTCCACTCCCTGCTATGTTCCAAATATCTGGTCGTTTGAAGTGCGTGGACCAAATGGCCTTATTCACAGGCCCTTTCTCTTACTCCTGGTCTTTTGGTGCACAGACATTGCACACACACACACACACACACACACACACAATGTAT
>JAHTLZ010000213.1:6321252-6335037 GCA_023846285.1 Phrynocephalus versicolor | reverse complement strand
CACACACACACACACACACACACACCTCTGAATTCTGCTCTGGGGTTTCATCCAGCCTTTTAAAGCTGTTTTAAAGATGAAACCATCTCATGGTTATACCTTAATTCATCAGCCATGATACAGGACCTCTGGAAAAACCCCTCCAGTGTTGTCCTTTGTCCTTTGGATTGTTAGCCTTATGACTCATTCCAGAAAAAAATACGTGAAACATCTGTTCATTTCATAACATTTTAGACACTGACTTTTATACATACAGCTGCAGACAACTCTTTGTTTTCTGGTTACAATGAATCTTTCGATTCTACATGGTTGACCTGGCTTTCTCAACTGCTTCAGGGTCAAGGGGATGTAATAATTATACCAAAAGGAGAAGGAAGGAAGGAACAAATGAATGAACGAACAAACAAATGAAACGACGAAATAACGAAGGAACGAAGGAACAAACAGGAACAAACAGGAACAAATGAAGGAAGGAAGGAAGGAAGACACTGATAATGGAAGGAAGGAAGACACTGATAATGGAAGGAAGGAAGACACTGATAATGGAAGGAAGGAAGGAAGGAAGGAAGGAAGGAAGGAATCAATGTGTCATGTTACACATGCTTCGGCTGGGATGAACTGTAATGCACATATTTTCAATAAATGTTGTCTGCAGTCCCTTGTGCCAAATAAGACTGTGTTTGTTTTTTGTTTGTTTGTTTGAGGGGTTGCTCCTCAGCTATGAAGCCAATTACTGTCTGTCATTCACCTGCCACCTTCAATGGGGACTTCTGAAGACATAACTTAAAACTTGCCTATTCCAAGCAAGCTGTTCAAAATATGCCACTGACAAAGCCCATCGTGCTTGCTGCTATAGCTAAAAATATCACAAATGACCACCAATTCAAATGTCTTACTTAGCTGTTTTCAAATGTATTTTAATTGTTTGGCCACCTTTCTGGAGTATATTTTTAAGATTGAGTAGTTTTCATGACTTCATGATTTGCTTATTTTTCTGTGTCACAGACCACCCAGAGACATTTTTCTCCTAATGGGTACTAAATAAATAAATAAATAAATAAATAAACAAATAAATAAATAAATAAATCCAATCTTAGGCCAAATCCTGCACTTTCTCCCTGCACAAACCACCTCAGGCTCCATTGTAACCTGAAATCACAGATACCCATCTATTTCGTTTATTCTTGGGTTGATTCTTAAAATGCAGCCTTTCCTTTTATCCACATGCCCACCGGCATTTATCAATAGATCTATGCCTGTATATGCCAATGCTTTTGGGGTGCCAATGCTTCTTGCCCAAACTATTCAACAGATAAAGAACTCTGTGCTAATCTCTCACTGATTAGTTTCTTCACCTGTTGGTGAACCTTTGAAAGAGGAAAATAGATGGTGATATCTCTGGGAGAGATTCCCACCTGTGAAGACCAAGACAATTGGGACCTCCTTGCGAGATGAAAAGCACATTCTCCCCGCCCTGTTGGCTCTAATGAAGACTAATTTGCATGCTGGCTGTAACAGCACTGGTCAGAGGGAATTGGGTCTTCCATCTTAGACAGAGCACTCTTAAATCCTTTGCTATTTCAGCCGCTCTCCATTTGATTTTAATTAAAGCCTTCCTATGAATTATGAAAGAGCAGATCTTCAAAGTCATTAATTAAAGCCCCCTTGGTGTCTTTGTGCTAACATTATAATGACAAGGGGGATATGCAGAGAGCCCGCCGACACATGGCAGGGCGGGAGGCAGCAGAGCGGCAGGCAAAGCCATTATTCCGACATCCTTGGTCCTGAGCTTCTCATTGTCAGAGAAAACACATCCCCTGTGAGTCAAGAGAAATGTGGAGAGGAAGTGGCAAGCGCCTACAGGGACCACTTCTCTGGAAATAGGTCACTCTAAGAGGTCTTTCTTGGGATAGCTCTCTGGAAGTGGACAGGTCAAAACAGCTCATGTACTGAATTTCTCTGTAAGCTCCAAGGATTCATCCCCACCAATCAGGAACATGTTTTTTGTTGACATGGAGGATGATCAGGATGATCAACACTTCCTCCTCCTCCTCTCCACCAGGAAGAGGTGTGTTGGTGGACAGCTCCATGAAGGTGTCTCCCCAATGTGTGGCAGCGGTGAAGAAGGCCAATTCCATGCTAGGGATTATCAAAAAGGGGATTGAAAATAAAACAGCCAACATTATAATGCCATTATACAAAACAATAGTAAGGCCCCACCTGGAGTATTGTGTACAATTCTGGTCACCGCATCTCAAGAAAGACATAGTGGAACTGGAAAAGGTGCAGAAGAGGGCGACTAAAATGATTAGTGGGCTGGGGCACCTCCCTTATGAAGAAAGGCTAAAACATTTGGGCCTCTTTAGTCTGGAAAAAAGGCGCCTGAGGGGGGATATGATTGAGACATACAAAATAATGCAGGGTATGAGTAAAGTGGATAGAGGGAAGCTCTTCTCCCTCTCCCAAAATACCAGAACTAGGGGACATACACTCAAATTGAGGGCTGGGAGAGTAAAAACTGACAAAAGAAAATATTTTTTCACCCAGCGCGTTGTAAGTCTATGGAATTCCCTGCCACACAATGTGGTGATGGCATCTGACCTGGATGCCTTCAAAAGGGGACTGGACAGATTCCTGGAGGAAAAGTCCATCACAGGTTACAGACCATGATGATGATGTGTACTCTCTAGGCTTTAAACCAGGATACTTCAAGGGCCAGATGCAGGGGAGTGGTATCAGGAGACAGATATCTAGTCTCATGAGCTCCCAGATGCATCTGGTGGGGCCGCTGTGAGATACAGGAAGCTGGACGAGATGGGCCTTTGGCCTGATCCAGCATGGCTCTTCTTATGTTCTTATGTTCTTAAGATTGACCACAATATTTATGATGATGGCTACTGTTGCCATCTTCATTGACGTTGTCTCGTGCTGATGAAAGCATGACTCTTCAAGTGCTATTATCATCATTCCATCTAGATCAGTGGTTTTCAACCTGTGGGTCCCCAGATGTTCCTGGACTGCAACTCCCAGAAATCCAGGCTGACTCAGCTAGCGATTAAGATTTCTGGGAGTTGCAGTCCAGGAACATCTGGAGACCCACAGGTTGAGAGCCACTGCTCTAGACCTTTGTAGTGTTGTTAGTCTGTGGAACTCCCTGCCACGGGATGTGGTGATGGCATCTGGCCTGGGTGCCTTCAAAAGGGGATTGGACAGATTCCTGGAGGAGAAGTCCATCACAGTTTACAAACCATGATGGAGATGTGTCATCTCCAGGCTTAAAACCGGGGTACTTCAAGGGCCAGGTGCAGAGGAGTGGTATCAGGAGACAGAGATCTAGTCTCGTGCACTCCCAGAGGTATCTGGTGGGGCCACTGTGAGATACAGGAAGCTGGACTAGATGAGCCTTTGGCCTGATCCAGCAGGGCTCTTCTTATGTTCTTATGTTCTTATGCAGCAAATAAAACCAAATATAAGTATCTCCCTCCAGCCAATTATTGCTTATAGCTCAGTTAGGTCAGTTAGGCTGCGGTGCCAGAGGGGAATCTTGAGAGGTGCTGGACTCAATGATTCATAGGTTCCCTTCCCATCCTCCAGTTCAAAGGTTATTGTACTTATTACTATTGATTATTTGCAGACCTATTGAATCAGACCTATGAGGAGCAAGATCATGGGAACCTTCATGAATTAAGCCCAAAATATCTTCTATCTAGCTGAGTCTCTTGATTCCTTTAACAAGGCTTGGGTTGGGAAAAATGTCTCTACTCTTCGTATGGAAGAAAGAGAAGAACTACCACTTAGTGGGAGAATATATGCCTTGATTGCATGGGTTTCAGGTTGATCCCCGGGCAATTACACCCAGAGGTGTAAGGAGGTGAAAAAATAATGTGAAATCATGGAGATCCTCTACCAACCAGGGGGAAAGAAAATACTCTGAGAGATGGACCTGTGGTCCCTCTAGGAATTCAGCCCTTTCCTTTGCTCCAGATGCCTGTCCTAAGAGGGCCATCGGAAACCCTATAACTGCCCTGTTGCGTCAAGACTCAAGGGCTATCATTTTCCTAGCCCACATGAGACACCCGAGGAGTTGTAAAAACACACAGGGACATTAAATAGAAATTCAAACCCAGCCACAGCAAAAGATCAACCCTTGTCCTGGTTTCCATCATGGGGCATTCAGGAATTTAAGGATACCCCGAACGATCCTCTACATCCTTTTTCTGCCCTTGGAAAGGGAAGTGGGGGAAATGCCATAACCCTCAAGGCCAAAGTCACTTGCCCCTCCTTCCTGCTAAAGCTGTCGTTCAAGAAACACCTACAGGGCAAGGCTCAGTTATGATTAAATGCTAATTATCCCCTCCCAACTCTGATAAATATAAGTCTGATGACATCAGCCATTTATCCAGGGTGAATGTTGGCTCTGGCCAAGTTTCTGTGTGCAGAAAAGACACGAGCGGGTGCCCCTCCTCTCCTTCCCAGCGTATATTATGTGTTCAAGCTCCATCTCTCTGTTGCTACCTTAAAATTCCAGCAAAACACACATCTGGCGACCGCCCTTGCTCCCCCTCCTGTATGTTTCCACTGGTTTTTCAGACTTCCTCTGGTGGTGGAGACTGCCCATCTGCATGGTTTAAGCATACAAAGGAATTGCTAGAGCAAGCAAAAAAAAAAAAAAAAAAGCAAGGAGCAAGGAGGGGAGAGTGGGACAGTACCGAGGAAAGCGAAAAGATGCACCGATAAGCCACTGATAAGACTTGGCCACAACGGCAGGAGCCGAAGAAGCACTTTCTGGAGCAGGAATATCGGGTCCTAACAAGAATCCATCCACAGGATGAAGGTCGACGTTGCCTTAAACTTGGTGGGCTGCCTTTTGAAACTCGTTCTGATCCAGCTCTCCATCTTTCACCCGACCTCGGCACCTCCACCACCAACCTTGAGGGTTTCAGAAAGCACCTCGGGCCGAGAGCTGATACCATCGCCCATCATTAAGTTCCCAGGGGATGTTTCCCCCAGAACAGACAAAGAACTGGCATTGGTGAGTTGTTGTTTTTTCTTGATCGGTTTTCCTCCTTTCCTTCTTCAGAAATGCCCTGGGAGTTTTGGATGCCTTGCTAGGGACTGAGTCTTAAGCCAAGAATTCAACCTTCCATCTCTAAATTGCTGGGGAAACAGGGAGGTTATCAGCTTTCAAATATGGACAATGTACCTCTTGTAAAACTTTGAAACACAGAGTGAAAAAACCAAACACACGCTTGCCCAGACTTGAATTTTCAGATGATTGCCTGGTAGAAACACACGGAGAGGCATTCCTTGGTTGTCTGAAGGATTCAGGCATGAGATAAAGAACATAATTTTTTTAAAAAAATAAAATCCTCCACATTAAGGGGTTAAAGGAATTTGGTTTGTCTTGTTTTGTTTTTGGGTGGCCTAAAATCTTGCCAGCAAACATCCATGGCATGCGCTGTCAAGTCAATTCTGACTTATTGGGGCTCTTTAGTCTAGAAAAAAGGTGCCTGAGGGGGGATATGATTGAGAAGTACAAAATAATGCAGGGCATGTATAAAGTGGACAGAGGGACACTCTTCTCCCTCTCACAAAATACCAGAACTAGGGGACATACACTCAAATTGAGGACTGGGAGAGTAAAAACAGACAAAATATTTTTTTACCCAGCGTGTTGTTAGTCTGTGGAATTCCCTGCCACAGGATGTGGTGATGGCATCTGGCCTGGGTGCCTTCAAAAGGGGATTGAGCAGATTCCTGGAAGAGAACTCCATCACAGGTTACAAACCATGATGGAAATGTGTGACCTCCAGGCTTAAAACCAGGGTACTTCAAGGGTCAGATGCAAGGGAGTGGTGTCCGGAGACAGATATCTAGTCTTGTGTGCTCCCGGACACATTTGGTGGGGTCACTGTGAGATACAGGAAGCTGGACGAGATGGGCCTTTGGCCTGATCCAGCAGGGCTCTTATGTTCTTATGACTTATGGTGATCCTTTCCAGGGCTTTCCAGGTAGAGATTACTCAGAAGAAGTTTTATTTATTTATTTATTTATTTATTTATTTATTTATTTATTACTTATATACTGCCCGTCTTCCAAAGGAACTCTGGGCGGTTTACAACATCAACAGTAATAACAAATAACAATAGTAGAGAAGCAAAACAATAATAACAACAATAATAAAGATAATAATATTTTTTAAAAAACAAAAAAATACAGTAAAAGCATTATTGTTTCCAATTTCCATCTTCTGAGGGCACCCTGGGACTTTTGCACCTTGCCCAAGGCCACCCAGTTTGACTCTTCTCCTAGGAAGAACAGCGGGACTTGACCTCCCAACCTCTGGCTCCACAGCCAGATGCCCAAAGCATTAAGCCACACAGCCAGCTGTCGCCATTAATATGGTGGGAACCATTTATCCCCCTCCCCCCAGCTGCGCTCTTGCAGTCTACCAGACATCGCTTACCCACGGGCTGAGTAGCAACTTATGGTTGGATTCTGGCATGATTTCCATGCAAGCCTAATGACTAGTCAGAATGTAGCTGATCTACATCTATGTGGTCTAGTCAAATCTGAAGAGTTACTGGATAAACATTTCCAGACAGAGTATATGAAACAGCAAGAGATTTCTGTGTTTCCTCTAGCCTTCTCGAGCCTAAATAAAACTTAACAAAATGAAACTTAACAATACAGGAGGACCCCAGTATCCGCTGGGGATTGTTTCAAAGCCTTCCCATGGATAATGAAAACTGTGGATAAGAGAGAATGCCAAAGTGTCCCCAAAACTGCTGTTTTGTGATAGTAACTTGCTTTACAACTGCTGTTTGTGACAGTAGCTTGCTTAGCAGCTGCTGAATTTTTTTCCTCTGCTAACTGTGGATAATTGAATCAGTGGATAATGAATCAGTGGCTATGGGGGTCCTACTGTAACTACAAACTATGTTATCCATTACACTCCTATGGATATAGGATATATAAATATATTTTTATATTTTCTCTGAAGTAAATCCTACTGTTTTTGCTTGATCATTCTCAAATAATTCTGCAAAGTATTTTACATCCCAAACACAGAATCACATGCATGTGCCTATTTGA
Organism: Phrynocephalus versicolor; assembly: GCA_023846285.1. Taxonomy (NCBI): domain Eukaryota; kingdom Metazoa; phylum Chordata; class Lepidosauria; order Squamata; family Agamidae; genus Phrynocephalus; species Phrynocephalus versicolor. The sequence goes on along the minus strand of JAHTLZ010000213.1, from coordinate 6,327,942 downwards.
GGCATGCTTTCTAGGTGTGTTTTGCATCCCAAACTGACAGTTGTGCAGTTTGTCCATAGATGGGAAATTACTCTTTCTCCCCGCCTGCTCACCTTCAGTCCCATGCCCATGGAGGAGTGATTGATGTCTACTTCAGCCATTATCCACTTAATGCACGGTACAGAGGTGAAGTAAATTACGTGATAGGAAATCAGACCTTTTTCTACACTAGAGGGAGCACTTCTTCTAAGTACAGTATATGTCCCATGTGGAGTGACCTCCAGTCCTGTTTCTAAGGGCAACACGGAGACATACTTTGCTCAAGTGAGCATCGTCAAAATGTCAACCTCAGCTCTGGAAACAAAAGAATGACTTCCCCGAACATATAGCACAGCCAATGTTTGCTTCAACTCACCACAAGGCTGGGTTTGCCATTAAATTAATTACAGACAGATGGAAAAGACAGACTAGGACAGAGGCTGTGGTCATTTTTTTTTCGTAGACCACAGTTTTGAAATCTCCTTTTAAGAAAAGAAAAAAGCTGTGCACAACACATTCCTTTCTTCTGAAAGTCCAGACTTCCTGGATATGTCATGTGCTTCTACTGTGACACAACATGGGCTTTTTGGAGAGAGAGCAGGAAAGCGGGGGTGGGGGGGAATACCTGAGCATATCAGAGGGGTGGAAATCCTATGGATCCAAAAAAAAAAAAACCCCCCACTTTGCTGAGAAAGTAAGAGGCAGAAACAATGGGCGTAGATTGTCATTTGTGAAACTGAGTTACAACAATAAGAAAGCGGTCTGTGTGTGTTAAGTGCCAAGCTGGGGAAAAGATGGCCTGGTGGTAAATACCATTTTCTGCTATTTTTCTGCCCACTCTCCTTGAAAGCAAAGGGAAACACAGCCAATCCAGTGAGGAAACTAATTTGATCCCTGTGATCAGTTAGACCAGCAAACTCAACCAAGATTCATCTCAGTGGATTAGTTCTTGAAAGTTGTTACAGTAGGACCCCCGTATCCACTGATTCATTAACCACTGATTCAGTTATCCATGGTTGGCAGAGAAAAAACTGTCACAAAGAACAGCTGTAAAGCAAGCTATTGTCATAAAACAGCAGCCATAAAGCAAGCTACCAACACAAACGGCAGCTGCAAAGCAAGTTACTATCACAAAACAGCAGTTTTGGGGACATTTTGGTGTTCTCTTTTATCCACGGTTTTCATTATCCATGGGAAGGCTTGGAACCAATCCCCAGCGGATACTGGGCTCCTACTGTACTATAATCTATCATCTGGGCAGGAAAAGGCAAGGAAACTGGTCAAAGGAGTCAACTTAGAATACACCAAGAAAATGGTTCGATTAATCTGATAAAAGTGATTGGAAAGAGATAATCAGGGGGAATGAACCAACAGAAAGACTTTGGGACAATTTTTGGAAGAAAAGACAGGATAGCGAGTAAATAAAAATAATATACAAACAAATGACTCCACAGCCAAACACCCAAACCACTGAGCTATCCAGCAGTTACACGCACAAGGGAGTGGAATCTCTTGCCATTAAGCCCACACTCCCCTCTGAGAAATACAGGACATGTTGGATCGCAAGATCTGCTTTGCTGCTGGGTTTTTTTTAACAAAATTATCCTGATTTCTCCCAATGGGAAATAAATCATACATCAAAGCCTATTCAGACATCCTAAAAGAGGCTGAAGAAACACACAAGGAAGGGAGAATGGTAGCCCAACCTTGATCTATCCTTTAAAAGTGCACCTTTCACAAAGATAGCCTTGTTCTATGCATACGGGAAAAGCAGATGCACGTATTCCATTGGAAGCTGATTTTTGTCTTTACCTTCCCAGTAGTTAGGGACAACCTAGGGAGGAGACAATCACCCCAGGCTTGTCACTCTCCCCTCAGAGAAAATAACACAGAGCCAGAGTGGGTTGTTGCTCTTTTCCTTAACGATATGTCTGTGAAGATTCTCAGTCAGCCAGGTGAGTTTATCTGGAAGTTGAGTCATGGCAACTGGACTTCTTTTCCTTGAGAGATAGAAACGTTTCGCTGCTCATCCCAAGCAGCATCGTCAGTCTGCCAGGTTCTCCTTAATGAGTTGATAGCAATGAGGGGGTAATGACCAAATAGGGTCATAATGGAATCTAGGGAACTGCCTTCAAACAGGATAGACAAGGTAGGTGTAACCTCTTCCTCATGACAATGAGCAGGAATCCTAACCAGGATCTGAAAATTCTCAGTTTGGAGCGATATACTCGCCATAAGTAATGATGATCCTCTTTGGGTCAATATTAGCGATGGGCACAAATCAAAAATATGGCATTTTGTTTGTTTTTTGTCATTTGGAGGGTCCATTTCGGTTCGTTTCCGTTTTTTGCAAATTTTTGCAAAAAAATCATTTTCGTTTTCATTCGTTTGTTACCATTTTGTTACCATTTACTTCAATTTTTGTGATTTTTTTAGGATTTTAAGCAATTCACTCATATTGCAGTAACGGAAACGAAACGCACGACAAAATTTCCGGTGTTTCTGTTCGGTTTGTTTCATTTTAGAGACAAAATTTGTTTGTCATTTCGTTACATAACGAAATGAAAAAACAAAAATGGCAACAAAAATTGTTTGTTTCGTGCCCATCTCTAGTCAATATGCCCATCGTAGGTAAGGATGACTAGAAAAGGAATCCAACACAAAAGGATCAAAAACAAGATGGAGGAGGCTTCTCTGTATTAGACCTCAGGCGGCCTTGAAAAGAGGACCACAATTCCTTAAATGCCTATTTACCTGCATGTACTTACCTTGTTTCCACCCACTCCATTGGTTCTGCACTTTCATCCTTTGGACTCCAAGGCCCAGAAGACCCAGGCAACACGGGCAGTGGTCAGAAACTTAGGGATATGAATTCTGTAATTTCCAGAAGACCAAAAGTTGAGCCACAAACAACTTGGTGGTTCCCATTTGTAAATATGCCACTGTCCGGCTAGGTAGACCCAAATCATATTCACAGGTCCTCAGATAGATTTCCACGCTTAAGTAGAATGTCATAATGTTGTAATATGTTGTGGTTTCTTCTCTTTTTTAATTTTTCAACATAAAGATATAGTTTATTTAGTTTCACAACATATATAAATAATATTGTTTTTTCATAACTTTCAGTTTGAATTTTTCTTAAGAATGTAACTCAAACAAGTCCCTAAACATATCCTAGCCAGACTCTGTCCAGTCCTTAACTCTATCAGTTACTGTGGTTTCTTCTTATAGCAATACCTCAACAAGTACTATGGTTGCCCCAAGGACAACTGCAATCTGTTTGTCCTCAAAGATACATTGAAGAAGATGCAGAAATTCTTTGGTCTGCCTGAGACAGGAGAACTGGACCAAAACACCATCGAAACCATGAAGAAACCCCGTTGTGGCAATCCGGATGTGGCCAATTACAATTTCTTCCCTAGAAAACCAAAATGGGAGAAAAATCTCATCACCTACAGGTAGGTAGTAGCCTCTGTGAAGGTCTTTCATGTAAATCAGTTGCCCCAGGAACATGTGTAGTCTAGGCCTGCAGGTGAGCCTTTTCGCAAGACTACCTAAGCTGAAGCTATCTAGAGAGGGCATAAAAAGTGAGGAGACTTCCACCTCAGATGTGATTGTAAAAGTTGACGTGGAATGGAGCTTCTTCTGTTCAGAAGGGGTAGGTCCACTGCTAATTCCGGTATTTGGGAGGGCACTCTTTTTGAGTTGCTTTGCCTTCTCCACTACTCCTCATTTATCATCACTCTCAGAGCCCAACTGACCAGCTTCCCAGGAGGAGGGAAGGGTAAGATGTTGCTTTGCCTCCTCATTTTTTGTCCAGGGTGAGGAACGTCAACCTCGGGAGAACCTCCTGAGGTTCTCCAGAGGGCCATCATTCCTCCATTTTCCAGGCTGTGGATGATTCCCACCAACACCACCAACACCATTCCCAAAGACATAAATGGCTGCTCTAGAGTTTAGTTCCAGGCAGTGAGAACTTTAAGACAAAGCAAGCTGGTGTTCGGATCCCACCTTTTCCCCCTTTGGCCCTACATGCCACTGGCAGGACCTTCTTACACAAAACTAATTGTTCTGAAATTAAAACAAAGCCAGAATGTTAAATGAACTGCCAGCAGACACCTTGCAAGAACAGGGCCCTAAGCAGTTGGCATCAGTTATGTATCTGTTGTGCTGTTTTTATTTTACAAAATATCTGTTATCTGGCAGAGTTGAATCTATTGAATGGCTGCTTCTCCACAGTGGTTCCCAACCATGGGTAACCCAGCTGCTCTTGGACTACAACTCTCAAAAGCCTTCTCTACCAGCTGTGCTTGGCTGGTGTTTCTGGGATCCACTCTCCAAGAACACTTGGGTTACCCAAGTTTGGGAACCGCTGGCTTTCGAGATACACCATCTCTGTTATAAAGTAGGATTGATAGGAAAATAAGACTGGGAATGAAAGGCACTTGATTCTTGCTCTACAAAGGAAGGAAGGAAGGAAGGAGGGAGGGAGGGAGGGAGGGAGGGAGGGAGGGAAGGACAATAGCTGAGGGAAAGTGTGGTGATTTCATCATTCACTACTCACTAGGCTCTCTAAGACCAATGGAAATTGTAGTCCAACAACATCTGGAGAGGCAGCTGTTCATCTGCCATATAGAGCCTTAACAAAGCAAACTATGAGCGTGCTATAAGTTTCGCGGAGTTGAAATTTTGACTTGGGGGAAAACTTCTCCACACTTCCCCAGTGTGTACTGCTGAAGCCGTCTTGGGGCTTGGTGTTCCTTATTACAGGGGTCACGGCTTCACCAAAAGGGCTGCCCCATTATTTTAGCACATCATGCCTTCTAATCATGGCTCTTCCTTCCTTTCAGATCTCCCTACTCAGGCTCCAGAGTGTCTGCCTCTCCCTCTCCCTCAGCTTTTCTCTTTCTGTTTAGAAAAATCATCTGGCACTTTTAGCGGGAGGTGAAAGGAACCCCAAAGCCCTGTTATGTCTGCAGCAACAAAGCAGACGCGAAATTGCCAAGCAATCTGTGCAGTGCATATTTGAACAAGCACTTCAACCTCCATTAAAAGTCTGGTTGGATAAGTCTCAGGCTGAGGACGTACAGCGGGACTCTTTTAATGACTTCCATATCTGTTTAAGCCCTGGGGCTCAGCGCTTAGTGTCTCTGTGAGCACACCTCTTTTCTTTTCTTTTTTAATTTTCCCTGCGCCTCCCACAGACCTGGTGCTACTGGCCATGAATGAACAATGGCTTCCTGTTTCATTGAGATGAGCAAGGGAACAGCACAGAACACATGTAATGATCAATCAGGGAACGGTCTGAACTCTTTGGCGGTTACTTCATGTCCTTCCTCGTTCCGAGACTACGTTTGTTTCGTGATAACGTTGTTTGCAGTCATGTGGTCTTGTCCCGGTTCTGTCCCTGTTTCCGCTTACCCACGGGCATGATTGATGGTATCATGATGACTGTTACTTCATGTCTTGTTTCATGACAATATCTGTGCTTCCCCGCCTTCATTTCCCCCCGCTTTTTTTTTTTGGTCCGACCTTCCATTTTTCGATATTTCGATTCTCCATAACTTTGCCTTTCATGCATTAAGCAGCAAAGTTTGAGGTTTCATGCCTTCTTATCTCTCTGCGATGCATTGTTCACGTCATTGGGATTGTACTGGAGAATGCAACTTCACACTCCTGCCACTAGATGGAGAATGTGTACGTTGCGTGATGAGCTTTGCTTCACGGGCACTTGTCTCGAAACAGGTATCGAGACAAGAGACAAGGGACTTTCACTCTGATAGTGGTTGTTGGTTGTAGGTAAAAGTCAACAGTTATTTACTACAGCAATAGTGGAAGCCCTATTAGCAGCAAGGAACCCAAAGGGCTGAAGCTTGAGGATTACTGCAACATTAGCCAAATGCCTTATCATCTGGTACAGAGTCAGGATTTGGCCAATCTCTGTTGGCAGGCAGTTCCCCGTTGTGGTTCCACCACAGGAAAAGCTCTGCCGATGGTGTGCAGGTTCATCTTTGGCTTCTTAAGATCAAGAAATAGAAGGTCATGGTAGAGATCGGACATGACCAAACTTCGGCCCTCCTGATGTTTTGGACCACAACTCTCAGAATTCCAAGCCTGTTTTTCCAATGGCAAAGGACTGTGGGATTTGTGGTCCAAAACATCTGGAGGGCCAAAGTTTGGACATGCCTGGTACAGATGATGGATCTGGGGAAGTTATATGCAAGAAAGAGGGCTTTGAGGTACTTAAAGTACTTGGATTGGATGTAGGAAGAAACATTTAGCCTGTGAGACTCAACTGAGATAGTCATAACATAATCATGCATCCTAAACACAAAGTGTGTCTAAATGAATCCCTTCAAGTCAAGCTAGAATGAAAAAGCCAATCATTTTATATTCTTTATATACTTCTCTCCCTATTTATTTATTTATTTATTTATTTATTTATTCTCATTAAGGATTTTAGGTTACACCCCAGATTTGGACTCAGAAACTGTCGATGATGCGTTTGCCCGAGCCTTCAAAGTCTGGAGTGATGTTACACCACTGGAATTCTCCCGAATTCATGATGGGGAAGCAGATATCATGATCAATTTTGGGCGCTGGGGTATGTAATAATAATAATAATAATAATAATAATAATAATAATAATAATAATAATAATAATAATAATAA
>JAHTLZ010000213.1:6296406-6321242 GCA_023846285.1 Phrynocephalus versicolor | reverse complement strand
AATAATAATAATAATAATAATAATAATAATAATAATAATAATAATAAATCCACTTCCTTTCTTCAACTGCGTGTATCACAATTTCTTCGACAATGTGTCCTACACATGGCTGGAGATAGGAAACAAACCAGCTGTTCTCTTATTCTAGTTTCCTGGACAAAATAGGGTGGACTATGGCAGTGTAGCTGGCATGAAGAGCCAGGGGTCTGACGTTTGATTTCCCAGTGTCCTTCATAGGAAAAGAGCCGGCCTTGAACAAGCTAGACCAGGGGTGCTCAAACTTTTTGTAAGGAGGGCCAGATTTGGTGGCTGAGAATGTGTCAGGGGCCAGTTGCTCCCCGACCCTGCCACCCCACTGCAAGCCCCACCCACTGACCCATAAGCCCCATCCACTGACCCCTTGCAACCCCATCCACAGGAAGGAAGGCAGGGACCAAGGGAGGGAGGGAAGAAGGTGGAAACCAAGAGAGAAAGGAAGGGAGGTGGGGAACAAGGAAGGGAGGAAAGAAGGAAGGTGGGGACCAAAGGAAGCACAGGAAGCCGTGGCCAGAGGTCGCCCCTTGGAAGAGGCAATCTGTGTGACCTTTCACCCCCCAAGCTCCCCAGCGGTGACAACGGCTCGCCCACCAGCCCACCCCAAAGCTCCTTGGCAGTGGTGGAGGGCCACTGGCCTGCCCACCCCCACACATTCCCCTGTGCTGCCGGTGGTGGCAGACCGCCCAGTCGCCCAAGCTTCCCAGAGGTGCCAGTGTTGGCGGAAGATTTTTTTATTTATGGGGTGAAGGAGGGGGAAGGAGGGGCGGGCCAGCCAGCTGCGGGCCACTCAGAATGGCCTGACGGGCCGGATTTGGCCCCTGGGCCGGACTTTGGGCAGGCCTGAGCTAGACAATCCCAGAGCACCCTCAGAAGAAAGGAGTTGTAAACCATTTGTGAATCCTCCATACCTAGGAAATTCTGGAATTGGTTACAACTTTTTACGGTGAAGATGCTGTAGAAATCCTTCTTTGTAACCCTAGTTCTGTTAAGAACTGTAACAAGAGATGCCTCTGGGGGACTCAGGTGTGCTCTTGGATTAAGTCAGTTCAATCCCATTGTTTAGCTATGTTGGATACCATATAGATATCTTTCTTTATGCAGAACATGGTGATGGATACCCTTTTGATGGCAAGGATGGCCTTCTAGCTCATGCCTTTGCACCTGGTCCAGGGGTTGGAGGTGACTCCCATTTTGACGATGATGAGCTTTGGACGTTGGGTGAAGGACAAGGTACTCAAACTCTTGCAGTCTTCAGAACATAAACTTAAGTATTATCAGTTTTGTCACTAGTTTGTGGTTTTTGTTTTAGAGTTCGCAGAAATTTTAGCTGTCTAGGATCTGGGAGCTTTTGAAGAGTTTAAGCAAGTTATTTTTATTTAGTTATTTATTTTCGGACTTCGTGTCCTGTATACCCCATTGTGCCATCTGAACAATTCCAGGAACTGAAGACCAAAGAAGTAACTTGTCCAAGATGTTACCTACACTGACGGATAGCAGCTCTACAAGGAGTTAGGCAAAAAGCTTCCTTAGATTTGCAACTTCGTATTTAACTAGTAATTCTAGAGCAGTGATGGTGAACCTTCAGCATTCCAGATATTTTGGACTCCTAGAATTCCAAGCCTATATAGCCAATGACAGAGGACTGTGGGAGTTGGGGTCCAAAACATCTGGACTGCCAAAGGTTCACCACCACTGTTCTAGGGGTTGAACAGTAGGGATTTCTGCGTACCAAGAATGCACTGGAACAATCAGCCATGGCCATGTCAAGAAACTACTACCAGATAATTAATTAAAAATATACCATAGCTAGCTGATGCTAGCTGAGTCACAGAAGAGTCCAGTCCAATTGGTAGTTTCAAATAAAGTAAACCCACAGAAACCTGGATTCAATGGCTCCAGTTTAGTACTGATGAGTAGTTAGATGGAGGCCGGTGGACCCTTAATATATAAATTGCCAGGATAATTTCTTCTTATTCAACATCTAGGCTAGTTCTGCTTCAGTCAATGTGTTGCAATAAGATCTAGCCTCCCAATTCTGCTGAAAAAAATCAAAATGGATGCTGAAGTTGTTGACGATAGATTATCTTTACCTTCATTTCAAGTTGTTAGGGTGAAATACGGCAATGCAGACGGCGAATTTTGCAAATTCCCATTCCTGTTCAATGACAAAGAGTATAACAGCTGCACCGACTCAGGACGCAGTGATGGATTTCTTTGGTGTTCGACCACCTACAACTTTGACACAGACGGGAAGTACGGCTTCTGTCCCCATGAATGTAAGTTGATCAACAAGCAATGGGAAGACCAGCTTTTTTTTTACACTCATTGTATTGTGGTTTCTATCTGTATCACATGTATGGCTGGTGGGCCACTCTAGCTTCTTCCGATCTTTGCTGGCCCAACACTGGGATTACGCTGTGGTGGATGACCTAGGTTGGTTAGGTCACTGGTTCTTAACATCTGATCCATGATACAAAGGTGTTGGTTTGAACACAAGATTCTCCTGGGGACTCACTTCTTGCATTGTGGCACAGCTTGAATTATAGGAGGAAAGGCCCCTTAATTGCACCAACCAGAATCAAACAAGACAACAAAATTGTTCTGGGTATGTGCCAATGGATTTTCCATAGAGACTGGTGGTGCCCGTCATGGATGATGAACCATACCTGAAGTTTAGACATGCAATGTAGGTTTCAGCTAGAATTTGTTAAGAGCTCCCCAAGATGCTGAATTCATACAATAATGATAGAAGCATGACATTGGAAGGTTCCTCTGAGACGGTTACATCACGTCCATTCTCATTCCGGGAGGAAGTTCATTGTGTGTTGATATCAGTCGCGGTCACGTGGTCTTCTCCCACTTCTGTCCCTGTTCCTGTGTACCCACAGGCGTGATTGGTATTACTGGGAAACTGTTACCACACGTCCTCATTCAGTGATGAGATGTGAAATTCTATGCCTTCGTTCTCTCCCTCCCCCCGGCTCGACCTTCTGTTTTTCGATGTTTCGATTCTCCGAAGCCTTCCTTCAATGCGCTACGGAGCAAACTTTGAGGCATTTGTCTTTTAATATCTCAGCACTGCATTGCTAACTCCATAGGGAATTTACCGGTGAATGTCACCGCTCACTCCTGCCGCTAGATGGCAACGAGCTACAATTGGCACTCGTTCCGGGACAAGGCTTACTTCACGGGCTCTTGTCTCGGAACGAGAAGCGAGATGAGCAGATTCCTGAGGCCAGGGAGGGGAATCGCTCATCCCGCTTAAATCGCAGTTCAGAGGGCATGGTCGGGATGAACTCCCCTCATCACGCAATGGGTGTGCGGTAAAATTACTTCATACTGGTAACAAGCGGGACCGCGAACTGCGATGAAAGGGACGTGAAGTAACAGCCTAAGACCATCAAGCTTAACCTCCTGCTCATGGCAGGAATCCAAGTTAAAGCAGTTCCAACAGATCATTGCCCAGTTTTCTACTGTATGGCTGAAGGGAAACCTGCAAGCTTCCATCCTCTGTCGAGGAAAGCTCAAGAACTTTCCTCCGACTGCCTTTGGAAAGGAACTGATCTGAGTCAGAGTTCCCAAATTCAAGTGTGAGCAAACACGTAATTATCCGTCCAATGTCAGCAGTTCGCTGAATGTTGCCATGTTTTCCAGGCTTTAAAAATGTGCCAAAAGAAACATAAAAGTGTTGCCTTTTGCCATTAAAATGTGCATAAGATGTGCACATGGCCATAACTTAATTTTGAAATGTACAAAATTGCATATTAAGGCTGGAATTGGATAGAATGGGTTTCTGGATGAGCACAAGCAAAACTGGAACCACAGTGCAGATCTGTGTATCTCCAAAAACTTTATTGAATCCATGGCTCCCAAACTGTAACCTCCTGAAAGTAATAGCAGAGGTGTCCAAAATTTACGAGCAACTGTTGCATCTGGGTTCTTACAATTTCAGAACTAACAGGATAGAGTTGGACTTGATTGCAGAAGAGTGATTTGTATGTATGTTGGGAGGGGGAACTTTCAATGAATAGATCACACACAATTAAGGTGTGTCCTTTTCGCCTTATTCAGGTATTTCCCCCCTCTCTTTTATTTAAACTTATTGGTGTTGTCATGAAAACACTAACCATCACATAATTCTTACTTGCATGAAATTGCGATAGCCATAGTACTTTTATAGTTACTCTTTCTGTAACATTCCCTGAATGATGGACTACCATGTGTATGTTATATGAATCTACAGGATCACATAGACTTTGTGTTTATAACTACTTATAACCTTGTAGCTTTAATATCATGTTGTCTATTAATGCTGTAAGATGTCCCTCAATTCCTTGTTCTCAAATGCTTGAACATGTCTTAATTGGGACTGTATATTATCCCTCGTTACTGTCAGCCATCTTGGGTCCTTTCCCAAGGAGAAAGGCGGGGTTAAAATACTCTAAAATAATAAATAAATAAATAATCAAGCAGAGGGTTGGACTCAATAGTATTTTAGGCTGGTTCTGGTTCCATTAGTCTATGACTGGATGTGTTGTACTATGGACCAACCCTTTGTAGGACTCTGGTAGTTTTTTCAAAGCAACTGTTTTAGTTACACCTGAACAATAGAAATAATTAATTCCATCACATGCAGCTATAGCATTAACTTATTGGCCTTTGTTTTTATACTGTATAAGTGTCACAAATTGTATTTACTATAAAAGTAATCTAAGTACGTCTTGAAAGACCAGGATTGCTCTGTGTGCAGAACAAACCCAAAAAGTCACTTGGATAATTGACGCAACAATTGCTCCAGCATGAAGCAACTTTGTACAGAATCTGCTTCCCCCCCCCCTTTGCAACTTTTCGGTGGCTTAGCTAAGAAAATGTGCTATTAAACTGTGAAGCTGCCAGGCGGCCAGCTGGAAGCTGCTTAAGTAGGAAATGAGTGAGTCATCTTAACCTCCCACATGCATCTTTTTCTCCAGCGGAGAGATTTAAGGAAGAAAGCATTAGAAAGTGGGCCTCTGTGAGATGCTGGACTTCATCTCACCATGCACCATGATCAGAGATTCTGGGAGTTGCAGGTCCAACATCTGGGGGCCTAGAGGTTCTGAATCAGTGCTGTACATCTTATAAGGTGGTATGGGATGGATTATTTTCAGTCCGTACCCCTCTTCAAATCTGCTAGGCGTCCATGTGGCCCCCCGTTGAGCATGGCTGATAGGCATTCCCTTCTTGTACAAAACTAGCAAACACAGTGGCACTGGATGGGTTACATGTGTCTTTCTAACCCATCAGCTTGTTTTGTTGCGCTTGCTGAGTCAGGGATGGGTACCGATTTTCGCTGAAGTGAGAACTTTTACAGGGATGCTAGGTTTGCATTGGTGTGATTCTGTCCAAAACAGGGCAGAACAAAAATGATGAAACAGTGTTTGCTTGGTTCCTAGAGTCTTGATGAGTTCAATCTTGACGAGTTCAATCACCATGTAGTGAATGTCTTGATGAGTTCAATCACCATGTAGTGGATGTCTAATCACTAAAAAGTGGAAAACTGATCTGTCCACATACTTCTGAACATTCTTCTTTCTGTAATCTATACATCAACTATCCAAAATGGGGCATACATCATATTTGTAAAGAATTATATTTCATTGTGAGCTGCACACACCATGGCTTAAGATACAGGTAATGTTTCCAGAGATATTGAATTGTTGGTGTTTCCTTGTTTCCTAGCCCTTTTCACAATGGGAGGGAATTCTGATGGACAACCATGCAAGTTTCCCTTCAAATTTCAAGGGAAAACCTACGATGCCTGTACCACGGAAGGAAGGCAAGATGGATATCGATGGTGTGGAACCACCGAGGATTATGACCGTGATAAGAAATTTGGATTTTGCCCAGAGACAGGTAGAATGATTTTTTTTAATGTACAGGTGACGTGTTGATTCAAATGAAAGCAAATCAAAGGTCAAAATCCTGCCTCAAGGGGTGTTTCTCCTCAGAGCAAGTCAGGGGAAGCATAAAAAGGCACTGTCATTGAAATGATCAAATCAGTTATTTCTCTCCATTCTGCTTGTGTTGCCGTTTCATTACATCAGGTATCTATGCAGTGTCAGAAGGTTGATGAAAGTTACTGAAGGCTTTATCAGGAATTGTTTTGCATGACGCATCACACGACCATATGTGCATGAGCATAACCCTGGGAGTTGTGTAGTTGAAGATACTATGATAGATACAAAGAAAAGCAAAAAATGATGTTTATATACCACCCCATAGTGCTCCAAGCACTCTCTGGACAGTTTGCAAATTAATTTGGCAGGCTACACATTGCCCGCCTTCCCTTAGCAAGCTGGGGACACATTGTACCAATCTCAGAAGGATGGGAGGTTGAGTGAACCTGGAGCCCGCTGCCTTGGATTGAACCCCAGGTCGTGAGCGCAGTTGGGCAGCTTAAACCCTGCCCCACATGAGGTTCCTGCAACCTCACTGAGATGGTGCTCTTGAAGTATTTTCTCAAGGTACATAGAGATGTGGCTTATGTAGAGTGAGTAAAATTGCCAAGGAAATGGAAGAACTCAATACTCAGTCAGGAGGACCATATTCTAGTTCAGGAATTATGATCATCATTATGACCACCTTCTAGTTGGCATGCATTTAAAAAAGAACTACAAACGGCAACTCTCATAATTCTCCATTTTGAGAGTTCTCCTGACTGATATTTTATAGACACCAAAATGTGGCTCGCCTGCATGAAGGCCCTAAACTGGAAAACATGAGGCATAGTTCTGTTCCTGCCATGGGGATAGCTAGGAGTCTTCTTTCATAACAAGAAGCTAGGGAGTGCTATGCCAAAAAAAAAATCTTTCTGACTGAATCCTTTCTCCTAAAGCTGATCCACATTTGGGTGTTTATCTTTTTAAACCTCCTTAATAGAGAATTATGGGAGTTGTGATCCAAATCCCACTTGTCCTATCCTTACTTTCTGGAGCCAAGTGAATCCACAAGGCAATAGAAGAAGAGAATAGTGTTTTGATGCTATGCTGGATGAATAATCTTAGCATAATCTTAGCATAATTTTAGGACTGCAGAACTGGAAAAGACCCTATGGATCACTAGCTGTTCTGAGTTTTTCAGGCTGTTTGGCCATGTTTTGGAAGTCTTTCTTCCTGACGTTTCACCAGACTGGCATCTTCAGAGGGCAAGGAGCTCAGGGAACTAGGAGTTCCTTCTGTCCTCTGGGTTATAAAAAGAGTGAGACTGGGTTTTTTCAAGTTGAAGAAACTTGTCCTATGCAGGAAAATAGGTGTTAGTCATTGTATGGTGATGAAGGGATTAAGAAGTTTCAATGCAATCAGGGGTAGCAAATGATCCTAGATGGGTGTCGTTAGCTGTTCTGCTGTGTGAACTGATCACCTTTGTGGCTGTGTGGGGAATCATTGAGCTTTGACCTTTTGAACTCTACAGCTTTTAGTACTGGAAGCCAGGCTTTGTTAATTTTTAGACTTTCTTCTTTTTCGTTGAAACACGGCCCTATGGATTGTCGCACCCAAGCCCTGTCAAAGAGGCCCAGTGGGGATTCAAACCCCCAAGCCTTGGCTCCACAGCCAGAGACTGAAACGATTGAGCACTTATATCTGCTTATCTCTACTAACTAGTCTACTCACACTTCTTCTTGCAGCCATGTCAACCGTCGGTGGGAATTCTGAAGGGGCCCCCTGTGTTTTTCCATTCACATTCCTTGGGAATAAGTACGACGCCTGTACCAGCTCAGGACGCCAAGATGGAAAGCTGTGGTGCTCCACAACCAGCAACTATGATGAAGACCGCAAGTGGGGATTTTGTCCAGACCAAGGTAGGTCATCCTCTCAAACCATATTTATCCCAGTTTTCCAGGTCTGGACTACAACCAGCTGACTGACAGATAATGGGGGGGGGGGGAGGAATTGCTGTTTTTATCTATCTCTGTGGGCATTTGGTACAACTTCTTATTTAATGCTCAGCCACGATTTCACATCCAGCCCTTCATGGTTTTCAGCCAAGACTCTGGCTCCTTCCTTAGGTTTTTATTCCTCCTAACCAGCCAGGAGAACAACTAAGGAAAGGTCCATTTTCCCTTCAACGAATCCCTGGGTTAGAGTTGTGTATAACTCTAGATTCGTGATGCAAACCAAGCAGCCCAAATTGGCTTTCTGTCCCTTCAACTCTTTGGGGGAGTGGGAGTAAAATTTGTGGCCAGAAATGGGAAATCACCACTTCCAGAATCCTCCAGGATAGATACAAAACCACAATGTGGTTGTCAATGTGTGATGGGAGGAGGCATACTTCCAGAAGTACAGTATTACATTTCTATATATATACCTCTACTTGCTTTAAAAGAGGCTGTACTCAAGTTGTAAGCAAACCAACTGAATTGTTTTGATGATACATTAACTTAGTTTGAAATTGCTTGGCATCATCTGAACCTGAAGCATTGGATGGGTTGTCACTGACTTTCCTGTCAACCATCCAGGGGGCATTCTTACTAGTTCTGTACTTATACGGTTTCCTTCTCAAAGGGAAAGGATGCTGACAGTTTGTAGAATTTGCAGTCACCCTGGAGCAAGGTGAAAGAATGCTTTGCCTTGCACTCAGCAGGAAGTGAAGGATCCTGTAGAGTTTTAAATTTAAAATGCACTCACCAAAAGGATCAGAATCCATCGCAATCAGGGGTTTAGGCAATTGTGTTTGCATTCCTACTGAGACGTTCGATGTACAGTCACTGTTATATTTTGCCAGCCCTAAAGCCTGACTTTTTTCCCTTTCAGGTTATAGCCTTTTCTTGGTGGCCGCTCATGAATTTGGCCATGCAATGGGACTAGAGCACTCAGAAGATCCTGGTGCACTCATGGCACCAATTTATACATATACCAAGCACTTCCGGCTTTCACAGGATGATGTCAAAGGAATCCAGGAACTTTATGGTAACATTTACATTTGGACAACTTGCATCTGATACCTTCATTTCTTTCTTTCTTTCTTTCTTTGAGCCTTTTCACACGACCCCTAAACTCCGCAGCAAATGGCTCCCAGCTCCGGAGCTTAAAATTGTTTCCCCACCAGCTCCGGAGTTTACAGAAAATTAAGTGCGACTATGCCCACCTAAGCGTCTCCCAGCACACTTTTCAAGTACCTGCTCTCCAGGGCTGAAGAATTCATGATGCGGATGTAACTTAAGAGTGCCGGGCTCTCCTCCCTTCTGTTTGTTGTTTTTTGGCCCCTCGCCCCTTTAAGAGCTACTTAAGAGAATGGAATGCTGCCAGGGCAAGAGCGAGACGACAGAACGAAGGTGAGCCATGTTCTTTTCTTCCTTTTTTTCCTCCCTCCCCCCAGGCAGCCAGCAGCCAGGAATGTGGAGGGGGTGGGAACACAGGAACAGCGACAAGCTCCCAAGATCTCTGGTCCGAATTTAAGTGGCCAGCGGATCTTAGGGGTCATGTGAAAAGGCTCTTTCTTTCTTTCTTTCTTTCTTTCTTTCTTTCTTTCTTTCTTTCTTTCTTTCTTTCTTTCTTTCTTTCTTTCTTTCTCAATATAATATTCTCAGACACTGGTTGTCAGTTCCTGAGAGGTCTGATGTGTGTGTTGTGTTGTTACAGTTGTGACCGACTCTTCATGACCCCACATCCGTGGAGTTTTCTTGGCAGGAATACTGGAGTGGTTTGTCAGTTCCTAGTCCAGGTGCCTACAGCACTTGGTATTCCCTGGTGGTTGCCCATCCAAGTACCTTCCAAAATCAGACAAGATTGGATGTGCTTAGGGAATCTAGGCAACTGAGAGATCTGAAAGCAATCTTCAAATACTTGAAAGGGAGCCGGAGAGAAGAGCAGCAGCATCTTTTCTCAATCATCCCAAAGTGCAGGATGCATAACAATTTGCTCAAATGACAGGAAGCTAGATTTAGGCTGAATGTCAGGAAAACGTTATTAAGGATTAAAGCAGTGCAACAATGGAACCAATGACCCCAGGAAGTGTTGAGTGCTCCAACACTGGAGGCATTCAGGAGAGAATGTTGGACAACCGTATCTCATATCTGCTTTGATTTTGGATCCTTGCATTGCGCGAGATTCGACCCTATGTTTATATATTAGTCTATGTTTAGATAGATAGATAGATAGATAGATAGATAGATAGATAGATAGATAGATAGATAGATAGATAGATAGATAGATAGATGATACTTTGTTCCGCCACTTTGCCGAGTATTCTATGTCTTTTGACAGTTTTGTTATGTGTATCTGATATTTGTTTTTATTGTTGCTATTAACCGCCCGGAGTTCCTTTGGAAAGACAGGTGGTATAAAAATTTATAAATAAATAAATAAATATTTATATTTATATACTGCCTGATTTTCCCCAAGGAACACAGGGCAGTGAACAATATAAGGTATACAATAAAAGAAAGAAGAAAAATAAGAAGAAACAGCTCCACAATGAACAGCTTATAAAAACATTAAAGCCAAATCAAGTTGTTTTTTAAAAAAAGAAAAACAATGCAAATACAAAATATGAAAATACACAAATACAGGAACACAAGATGGTGGCGAATGAACAGATGGGAAAACGGACAACATTCTAAATCTGAAGAGCAAGTTCTAGAATTGTTCCTCCTCTTGATAAGTCTCTGTTATCGATGAAAAGACTATGTCACCAAGTTGTTCATGAACTTTGCCTTCATTTTCAGGGGGCTCTACTGATGTTGGGCCAGACCCGAGTCCGACACTTGGCCCAGTTACTCCTAAACTTTGCGACCAAGACATGGTGTTCGATGCTGTCGCTCAGCTCAGAGGAGAGATCTTCTTCTTCAAAGACAGGTGAGGAGAAGAGATGGCAAAACCATTGAGCCTTCAAGGGAAAGTAAGATCTGAGGGGTTTGTGATCCTTACCATCTAAGGCTGCAACAGCTGAGCCTCTTCACTCTTGAACAACGGCACCTAAGAGGTGACCTGACTGATGTTTCTAAAATCATACACAGCGTGGATAAAGTAGATAAAGGGAAAACTGTTTTCCCTATTGCACAACACTAGAACTAGGGGGCACTCCATGAAACTTTGGGGTGCTAGATCTCAAACAAATAAGAGGAAGTGCTTTTTCAACCAGAGGATCACTGGTCTATGGAACTCCCTGTCAGAAGAAGTGGTGACAGCTGCCAGCCTTGACAGCTTTAAGAAAAGACTGGACAAGTTCATGGAGAACAAGGGTATCAATGGCTATCATCGAGGATGCCTAAGGACAACCTTCGGGTTGGAAAGATAGGCAGGATAACTCTCAACGCCTTTTGCAGGCAATTGTAAGGAGGTGAGGACATCTGCTTGGGAATGCCCTGAAGCAAATGGTGAGCCACTGTGTGAGACAGAATGCTGGACTGGATGGGCTGTGGCCTGTTCCAGCAAGGCTGTTCTTATGTTCTTATGTGGTGTTTAGGAGCCTGCTTCTGCATCATGTTTGAATTATGGCTTTCAGGCATTATTCTGGACAATCCCAGGGCTTCCCCCCTCCAGCCACCTTAAGCTCCTCATTTGTTTCCGAATCAGAAGATCAGAAATGTTAGGTAAGATTGATGAGAGGACAGCGTCTCTCTCTCACTATAGACAAGGTGCAGCTTCATGGACCTATTGGGTGTGCTCTAGAGTAGTGATTCTCAAATTATGGTCTTTTGGATACTTTAGACTTCCCAACAGTCTCCACCAGCATGGCCCAAGAGCATCAGAAAATATCTCTACGTTTTATAAACAGGAAGCCAAATGTTAGACCAGGATACGTTGTGGCATGCATCACCCCTCCCGTCTGTTTTGAAAATCAGCATGATAGATTGAGTTATCCAACAATGATTTCTTGATCTCATGAGTGAGAATGAGTGATTTGTATTCCTAGCTCTCTTGACTTGTGGGTGTGGCATCCAGTAAAAGTTATGGATTTCTGGGCTTTTGTTTTTCTGTGATGCCCAGTTTACAGTTGCAGGCTCCTAACATCCAACAGCAGCAAGGGTGCTGGGAGAACAAATAATCTGGGACTTCCCAATATCTCACCTCCTTTTCTTTTCCGCATTGATTGGTTGTGTTTTGCAACTGCAATAGAATTATTCAAATGGTCATCTGGAATCTTGTTCAAAAAGGGAAACAGAGCTCTAGTGACATGAACCTGGCATTAGCTGAAATCTTGGCAGTTCTTGCATTGTTCCAAACCTAGAAAAAATATGTACCTTTTTTTTTAAGATGGACGGATTTGTTCCAACAGTTTGGGAAACTGTTCCCAGTTCTGTGGTGTGCAGAAATATGAGAGGCTTGGACATTTTGGCTGAAACCAAATAACCCAGGCACCCACGCATTCTTGGGAAGAGAAACTTCCAAATTCCAAGACATCTAATTGCTCGTGGTGCCCGGGTGTATGGTTTGGAATCTCTTCCCTGTTGAGTTTTCAGCTAGAGTTTCTTGAATTTCTTTGAGATCATAAGAGCCTCTGGGCTGTTGGAAGGAGTTGAGACATGCACCTACAGAACACAAATCCATGTTGCAAATTGCATAGCTAATTTGCACCCCTATATGCAAATCTGGGATCATCTACTAAGATTTAATATGGCCTGATGTCCCCCATAGAGAAGACCTATATGTTCCCTTCACCTGAATATGTCTTTTCTAGTTGGACTAATCATTAGAAGGAGGCCAAAGTTTGATTCAAGTAATTCCGTAATTGATTTACAGAAGGTAAGCATTTGATTTCCAGTCCACATTAATTTGATGTTGGGGGAAGGACAGATGTGCAAACTAGGATAGTGATCAGCCCTCTTTTAGGCTGGATAGCCTCATCTTTGAAGCATTAAAGTCCCCTGGAACTAATCAATATAGGCATATGCAAACACACACACTAGTTGTTGCTATGGAATATCAGGTGAAGTTGCTCTTGACTTATTCAACCTTATGAATTAAAGACCTCCAGATTGCCTTAGAATTAATCACTCTGCTCTTGCTAATTAAACGTGGTGGCTTCCTTAACTACATTAATCCCATGTTGGGTTTTCCACTTTTCCTTCAACTTTGCCTAGCCTTATTTCTCTTTTTCCAGCAAGACTTGCCCTTTTTATAATATGCCCAAAGAATAATAGCCTCAGTTTAATGCAGTTGGCTTCTTGATCTGATGGAGAACTTACTGAAAACCTCCACCCCTGGATGACATTCCAGGCAAAGGGAAAATTTTCAGTTGTTAAAGACTTCCTCCTTCTGTTCCATGGCTTCCATGGTATGCATGCAATGCACTTGATTACTCGCAAGCCATGGGAGAGATGGAGGGATCTGTCAAGGATTGTAGTTTTGACAGAGTGTCTGTGATATGTATTTAACAGATTACAAAATGGATTCTGTAAATTGTGCCACCTCATAAGCTAGACAAGAATGTGTATTAGGTCTAGGACACAAGTGCAAGGAATAATGAGCCTGACAGGTTAAGATGATTAGTGCCAGGTGGAATAGTTTGATCATCTCACTTCGTCAAGGATCTGATTTATACATATAGGTAGCTGTATGTATAAAAGTAGCAGGCAAACCTATGTAAATTGGGACTGCCTAAGATGAGAGGCAGCTTTCCCTATGCTCTGTTATACCTTCTCTATATGCTGTGCTTTGTATATTGTTATTGTATATTACTTTTTGTCATGTGTACATATGTGATATACGTTTTGTACTAAGCCCTGTTGCCTTGTTCATTTGTCTCCTAGCTCCATAATCACTAAGTGCATTTATTTTTCCACAACGCTGCTAATCTCTGCTAGTAGTTTATATGTCCTTGAACATAACAAATCCCGATCTGCATAATAGGGTTTTACATTTTAACAGAATCCTTTGCCAAAAAACACCAAACGCTTCACCTGCTGGTGATATCTTCAGCCTCCCACAGGCGTAATTTAACATAAAAGGATTTGGGCTCATATCAGGATCACAAAGGTGGATCTTGTCCCATTAGCTATTTGGGAACCTGGCCCAGCAGCAATCCACGGAGAGACTGCAGTGTCACAGGCTTTGACAAGGCTGTGACACTGCAGAATTGCAGCTATTGCAGTCATGCGTACCAGCAGGGTGGCGGCCGCTGATGCACAGCAAAGGGCCAGACGTCATGAGTAATACATTGGGAATGGTCTTTTAACTCTTTAAAAGACTACAGTGGACCCTTGTATAACAAACGGTTTGTATAACATAAAATCTGTACAACATAAAAATTTCTGGAGATGGGGGAAATTTGCTTAACAGCAATGCCTATGGGGCGAATCCGTACAACCTAAAAATGGTCGCGATTAGGGATTACTCTGTTTTCAATGCATTCCTATGGAAAATTTGTATAAAGGAATATTTGCTTAACATAATTTCATTTGGAACGAATTAATCCCTTTATACAAGGTACCACTGTATTTCTGAGCCCCAGCTCCCATTTCGTAAAATACAAAATCAGTTAATGCTGCGAAAAATGCAAGAATGCAGTTCACTTCAAAACAGGCCAGATGACGCTCTCATTTTGTTACAAGGGATTCCACTAACATGTTGACTTTCAAATGGGCCAGCTGGTGAAAGCTTTTATTCCCCTTTTATTTCTGAATAAAACGTAAAGCTCATCAAATGCAGGTCACAAGGAGAAGAGGGGCCCATTAACAAGGCTTCCTTTTAAAAAAATATTATTTCTTTCTGCTCGACACACAGCTACTGAGATCATACCCCGTTTCTTTGTTTCTTTCTAATTATTTGATGCCTATAAACCAGAGGCAGATACCAGTTATACATAAAACAGCTCTGAAATTACCTTCCTTGATTTCCTCTGATGAACGGTTTTAGCGCTCCAGGATTCTTGCATGGCCAAGATGTTTGATAGATTACGATTAGATTTGATCTTTTTCGTCGCTACACTCATAATTATCCAGGGTGAATGTGCCCAATACAAATGTTGGCATTTGCCAAATCTGTATCCATCTGTTCCAATGAGCGGCAACAGGAAGGGCGGAAAGAGCTTTAAGTGCCTTGTAAATGGGTTTATTTGCTGGGATAATTGAAGCACCAAATGCATTTTTCCCTGCCGCAATAAGGATTAATCTAAGCATTAGAGGAGTTGTTATAAACTCCGAATGACTGTGCAGAGAAGATGAAAATTCTGCTGGCCAGGAATGTCATTGAAAACAAAACATGGCTACCAAGCTCTGCGTCAGAGAAACTGAGTTATGTGTTGCAAACATCTAAATTACATGCTATAAACAGAGCTGTGATATTTGATGTCCAAGCCACAATATGTAGAGTAAAAGCATTTGGATGCTGTTGGTGCAAACTGTCATAAAGATTTAGAGAGGTATGAATGCAATCTTGGAAGCCGTAAGTCAAATGTCATTTGCTGAAGATGTTAAAGCGTTATTGTTGTAATTATCTGAAGTCCCCAGTTAAGATGGGTTAACAATCAAACCATTATCGTATTTTATAGTTTAACTTTATAGCTGAATATCAGTATTTTTTTGCTTCACAGAATATGTATGGAGAGATATCTGCAGTAAGACACTATTGACATATTCAGTGGCTGCGTTAACCTTGCAATGATCCATTGGTGGTTGCGCAATAAAGAGGTTGTCCGTCTGTTTATACCCTGGTAATTACATGTTTACATTGCAGATGGCTAGTGTGTGTCTGTCTGTGTGTGAGTGCATACAGCAGAACACCCTGGCACACACAGATGCATTCTTTGCCAGTGGTGATGCGAAACAGATGTGGCCATGAATCAGCTCTTTGTAAAAAGTCTCTGTGATTTTTTTCTGCTTAGATTCATCTGGAGGACGGCAAACCAACGGGACCGGCCCATGGGTCCTTTGCTGGTGGCTACATTTTGGTCTGAGTTGCCAGAAAAAATTGATGCCGTCTACGAGGCCCCTCAGGAAGAGAAGGCCGTCTTTTTTTCAGGTACGGCCCGCCTGAAGCGGTAAACTGAAGGGGACTTATCATCCCGTGTTGATCCTTTTGCTCTTTTTCCTTCTTTAGAGAAAGAGCCCTTGTTGTTGCAGTCCTGGGCTGCCAAGTCATGAGCAACTAACACGGACCCTATAAGGGAGTGCTCTGCAAAATATCCATTCCTCAGCAGCTCTGCTCAGCCCTTGCAGACTCAAGCCTGTGGCTTCCTTTAGGGAGTGAATTCATCTCATGTTTGATGTTTCTCGTTTCCTGCAGCCTTCTACGTTTCTCACAGTTATTTTCTTAGCTAGAGAACTCTGCCTTCTCATGATGTGGCCAAAGTAGGACTGTCTCAGGGTCAACATTTTTAACGTCAGAGTCAGTTCAGGCTTGATTTCATCTAGTACCCCCTTGTGTGTGTGTGTGTGTGTGTGTGTGTGTGTGTGTGTGTGTGTGCAGTCCACGCTATACACCAAGTGCTCCTCCAGCACCACCTTTAACACCAAATCAAAATTTCCCCCTCCTGTCCTCTTTCTTAACTGTCCAACTTTCATGCCTATGCGTGGCGCCTGGAAGCACAAGTCTGTGGACGATCCTTCTCTGGGTCTCCAGTGGCACATCCTTACACTGGACGATCTTTTCTAATTCCCTGACAGCGGCTTTTCTGAATCTCCATCTTCTTCTGATTTCCATCCAGTCCAGTCAGGTTGGAGATGTATGTATGTATGTATGTATGTATGTATGTATGTATGTATGTATGTATGTATGTATGTATGTATGTATGTATGTATGTATGTATGTATTCAATTTGTTATTCCGGTTCTTATTTGCTATTGCAATGTGACTAAACATATCTTGGCTTGATAATATGCAGCAGGGGCTGTGATATGTTGGCTAGATGTCAATGCACAATTTCTTTAAAGGGAAGGGAAAAGTCCACTAATGGACTCCATATGGTGGAATGTGAACAATGTTGGGATTACATGATAAACTGGAGGTAGCCAAAACACCTCATTTGTCTCTGTCCAGACTTGACATTGTCTCCTACCCCTTAGGATGGTTAGGTGAAAAAGGGTTTAAACACCGCTTGAAGAAGGAATCCAGTTAGTTCAGTGTTACAATTAAAAACCCCAAACCATACGGATTGGCAGTTTACTGAAAACGGCAATGCCAAGTGCCTTTAAGCTATTAAGCAAAAGCCACCCACATTTCCAATCTCAAACGATTTAGGATCACATGTCCAAATGACAGGGGAACCCCAAAACAAAACAGAAGGCTAGCAAAATAATACTCAGATTTTATTGTTTCACACGGTATGTCATAGCCTGCCTGTGTACGAGGAAGTCTGGGGATGAGATTCTCAAGGGAGCTTGTTGTTACAAAGGAAGCCAGAAACTAGTTTGGGGAAAACTTTAGATCTTAATTGTTCAAGTGTCCCCCCGCCCACCAATCTGGTCCTCAGTGGGTAGTAACAGATTGGGAGTTGCAGGTACTCATTGTGACAGCACCCATCACCATCCTGAGCCTTTGCAAAAAGCAAAACATGTAAGCCACTGGATTGCTGAATAGCAGAGAGAGAGAGAGAACTTTTGTAAAGTTAATAGCTCTGAATTGCCAGTTCCCCAATTTCAGCTTGAGAGCAAGATGCAGAGCTATTTCCCTCCTCTGAGGTTTCTGCAATGGTGCAACGTTGTTTCACTTAGGGAGGTTGATTGGGAAGAAAGACTCAAACAACCCATCCAGTGCTTTGGATACTTAAGCAAGGTAGAACTTAACCTGGTGCAGCGTAATTTGTACAAGTTTATAATTGTGCAAATAAATAAATAAATAAATAAATAAATAAATAAATAAATGCAGTTCTTTTGCTGAACATCTTTTCACTAATTTAAGAGTCTTACTGAGAGCACCAGGAAGTTCCTTGATCTACTGGTCCCTCCTCCTCTCATACTTGGATGAGACAAACAAGGATGCCTATCACTACAATAACACTACAATAACGAGGCAAAAAGCAGTGCCATGAATCTTCCATTTCAGCTTCTTCCTCCCTGCCTCACACGCCAACATCCACACAGTGCCCATCTTTCAACTGAAAGAATTCTCATAAGGAATTGGCATCTCTATCCTGTGTCAACCCTCTCTTGAGCCGAACCATCATCATAAACGTCGAGAACCTCTGATTGACGTTACCATTCCATTTAACCTCATCTCTAAATCAGATGATTATAGCTTGTTACTTCCTTTTTATTTATTTTTTAAGGGAACGAATACTGGGTTTATTCAGCCAGTACTTTGGAAAGAGGGTATCCAAAGAAACTTACCAGTCTGGGGCTGCCCCCTGATGTCCAGCGTGTGAATGCAGCTTTTAACTGGAGCAAAAACAGAAAGACCTACATTTTTGCCGGGGACAAATTCTGGAGGTAAGATAAGACTGATTTTTATCTGATAACAGAGGGCCGAGCTTGATGAGCCCAGCAGCTTTGCTTTTAGAATGGAGGTATCTTAAATACTGAAGGACATCTGATTAGCCACGTATGAGCTTCTTCTCTGCTCCCACAGCTTACTGAATGAGTTGATCTGTGATTGGCCAATGGGAGAGAAAAGCAGGCTCCTTTTGTCCATCTACCTGCGGAGGAATGCGTCCTTCTGGAATGGAAGAAAGCATGCTATTGCAAATGTACATTGCTGTTTTAAATACAATACTGTTCACGTCTTTACCATGAACCCATTCTTCCAAAGCTACAGTGTTAGTTCAGCTTGGGGTAGATTCTTTGTTGAGCTGCCATGAGATCCACCAAAAGACCCTTCAAAGAAAGATGAGCAGAATAGTAAAATAGCAATTTAAAAAATACATTAATAAATAAAAATTATCCCCCATTGTTGAATGCATGGATTTATCCCTACAATTCTGCCCCGAAGCCTTTTTAACCTGTTGTCCCTCGTTATTCTGGGAATGTGTGTGTGTGTGTGTGTGTTGTATCATTATAGTTGTTACCAACTCTTCATGACTCCATGTCCATGGAGATTTCTTGGCAGGAATACTGGAGTGGATTGCCAGTTCTTACAACACCTGGTATTCCTTGGAGGTCTCCCATCCAAGTACTAACCAGAGCCGACCCTGCTTAGCTTCCAAAATCAGGCGAGATCAGATGTGCTTAGGGCATCTAGGCAGCTATTCTGGGATTACGGAAAAGTAAATTATTTGCTAGCTCTAATAGGTCTGATTGTATCCATAATGCACACATATGAGTGTATATTCTTTTACAGATACAATGAAGTTAAGAAGAAAATGGATCCAGGCTTCCCTAAATTAATTGCAGATGCTTGGAATGGAGTGCCAGATAACCTAGATGCTGTCCTAGATGTGAGCGGAAGTGGTAAGGAGCTCTCTCATTCTTAGTGGTTGGGGCTTCTCTACAATTGGCTGCTTCTGTCTGCTGCATGCATCTTCTGAGACCTTCCCCTTGGTGGTTGGTCTCCCAATCTGCTGGTGCCTTGGCAGAGGGTGGGCAGACAAGCTTTCTCTCTTCCATGGAGATGTCCCACTGTTGAGAAGAAATTTAGGACGTATGGGCTCTCCTGAACTTTGCTGGGGCTGCCTAAATAAATCGTTCCCAGCAAAATCATCAAAACCACTTACAGTGCAACAGAGATTGTAGTTGCGGACATGGAATTTATTGGGATTTTAAAGACCCAGTCCTAGTTTGAACAGCCTCCTGGGATGACTGAGAACTTTGGAGGAGCTTACAGGAACTGACTGAGAGAGAGATCAGCAGCAACTTTATGGGTCAGAAGTGGGGAATAGCCTCTTGATGAGCTAGTCAAACTAACGTGGCAGAATCATTGCCCAAATGAACATATTCAATAGACTCCCATCCTCTACAGGAAAAAAAATGCTCTCCTCCTGTTGGGCAGTGCCGTGTTACAGTGTGTCTGCAGCATAGCGCTATACCACTTTAAATGTCACCGCTAGAGATGGGCACGAACTGCCAAACCACTGGTACTGGTTTGTTTTTTGACCAAACAAAATGTTTGGTGCTTCTGACCCTCACCTCCTTCATCAGGCACTCATTCAGAGCAGCACCTGGAGGGGAAGGGAAGCACTGAAAAATAGAGATGGGCGCAAAATGAAACATGAAATGCTGTTTCGTCATAAACAGTGTTTTGTGTTTTGTTTTGTGCCCATCTCTATTTTTCAGTGCTTCCCTCCCCTGCTGCCTCCAGGTGCTGCCTCTGAATGGGAGCCTGCCGAAGGAGGTGTTCAGCAGTTCATGCCCATCTCTAGTTACCATTCCATTCAATGTCAACCTGCCAACTCTAGTTCAGGGGAGTCCTTTGATTTCTTTGCTGTAGTCCAGCAGAGGACATTCAAACACTCAGGTAAATAATTGTTTATATCTTGCCAAACTTCAAATCCCATGATTCTTAAAGATGATGACATGGTATAATACTGCTGTAGCGCTGTGCCATTTAGGACATTCTGAATCCACGACTTCTACATTCTGTAAACCGATTAAGCAGTAGGGTCATTCTTTTTCTTTTCCAGGTTACAGCTATTTCTTCAAGGACTGGTACTATCTGAAACTGGAAGACCAGAGTCTGAAGATCGTTAAAGTTGGTGATGTGAAATCTGATTGGTTGGGTTGCTAAGCGATGTGGCATCTTAGTCACCAAAGCAAAGAAGCATTTATACACTTTTTAAAAAAAATTGTAAAAAGGCCTATGTCTTTCCTGCAATTAGAGTTAGATCTGTATGCTTATTGGAGGTCCAGTCTGGAACTGGTACTAAGTCACAAAATACCACTACTTGACACAACTGTTTTGTTAGATTGTTTGATTCAGCACATTTACTTGGAAGTAAGTTCAATTAAAGTGGTAAGATTTGCCTCTAAATAAATGTATTTAGAACTGGGAATGCCCACCCAAGATGACTTTGCATCTTCTTTTTGCTCTTTTCTCGTTCATTAATTTTAAACACTTTTTTGCCAAGACTAAAATATGTATTTTAGGCCATGTTGCTTACATCAACCAAGACACAGACAGTAATCATCTTTTCATGTCTACAGTTTGGTGCTCTTGATCTGCTTTCCTAGTGCAGAAGCAAGATTATGTGGGATTTGAGAGGATATAAAACCACAGGACCACCATATCCGTGGCATCAGTATCTGTGCCTTCACTTATCCACTATCTAAAAATATTAAATGAAAAAAAAAAACAGAAATATGTATTCCCACAATGTAAACTGGCCACCAGAGGGAGCAAAAGGCCATGGTGTGTATTGGGGTTACTATTATCCACTGTTTTCAGCATCCACTATATATAAGGGAAAAAATAGGAGCTTCTACTGGGGAGAAGTGTTTCAAAGAGTTCTCGTTTGCCACACAAGGACAAAAGTCCTTCTCATGACATTTTTATGCACGACTTGTTGTCTTTTTTGCAATGATGCCAAGGATCTTTGTCTGATTCACCTTCTGTAGAACCGGCCATTCTTTATGGGAGCCAGTGTCCCATTATAAAAATGTGGAGAAGAAGAACAACCACCATATAACCATCCATCCTGGTCTGGGAGGCTCACATAAGAACATAAGAACATAAGAAGAGCCACGCTGGATCAAGCCAAAGGCCCATCTAGTCCAGCTTCCTGGATCTCACAGTGGCCCCACCAGATGTGTCTGGGAGTGTATGAGACTAGATCTCTGTCTCCTGATACCACTACCCTGTATCTGGTCCTGACCCCTGCACTGTGGATTGGGTGACTGATTGCACAGCCAGTATGAAAAAGGGCACATCATGGGGGAAGCCCACTTCATCCATTGACCTTTTTGATCACTGTTGACCTAGAATGCAGTCCTATGTATTAAAGAGAGGAACTGGTGCTGGCATGGAGACTCTGGATTATGTCCATAGAAGCAATGTGCACTGCTTATATACCATCCCATAATGCTTAGAGCACTCTCTGTGTGATTTACAATTTAGTTACGCAGGCTACACATTGCCCCCCACTCCATGAGCTGGGTATTCATTTTACCAATGTCAGAAGGATAGAAGGCTGAGTGAACCTTGAGCCGGCGACCTGGGATTGAACCCCAGGTGGTGAGCACAGTTTTGGCTTCAGTACAGCAGCCCACAAGGCTCCATGATAAATAAGGATATTAAATGCAACATTTTCAGTGCCCAGTCCACTCTTTGGCTGCTTTCACATGACCACTAAAATCCTCAGCAAACTTTGATCCGGATCACACCCACCCCAGAGCAATCATGTGGTGGATATCATGGATCGGCTGTTCCCATGGCTGCGTTTTGAAAATCTGCAACCGTTCTGATCTCACAACTGAGAACCGCAGCAAAGATACCGTAACAGAGGCAAAAGGTTTTGGTGTGGATTTTCCATGTTCCCACAGACTCAAGTAATGGTTTAAAATCCACATCAGAGCAGTGACAAGGATTTTACCACCTCGAGACCAGGTACTTATAAAATGTGGTGGGTTGTGCTTAAGTGGGCGTGGTTGCATTTTTAAAGTGTGCATCATTTTTTTCTAAAGTCTGCACCTGTCAGCACTTTGCAGCGGATTTTATTGGTCGTGTGAAAGCAGACTTTGTTGGGCAAACCACCAACAGATGTAAGTGCAGGAACGAGAAGAGAGGGGAGCAAAATAAAAAATCTTAGAACTGCAAAGCTGGAAGGGATTCTGTGGGCCATCTCTCTAGTCCAGCTCTATCAAAGAGTCCCAACGGGGAATCAAACTCCCAAACTGAGTGGAACGGAACTAGCCATGGAACTAGCCAGGTCTACAAAGCCTTTTCATGTTTGTGTGTTTCTCAGGTTATAAGTCCTAAAATTCCACCTTTAGCGTGTCTACTGGACCAATTTAGGAGAAATTGTCCAGAAAAAACAGTCATTCCCCTTTGGTGCAAACCACCGGCCTTTCAAAAAAAGCCCCACTCTACCGCTAACCAGTAGAACACAACACAACTTGCAGGCATTCGCTGCCAGCTCATGATTGTGTTCACTCCTGCTCCACCGGGAGGTCTCTGGAGGGGAGAATCGGCTGCTGCACCAGACAGTGACTAACCCTTTTGGCCTCCGTGGCTGTGTTTTTGAGCCAAAATCAACCTCAGCATTTGAAGAGCAATTCATTTTAATGCATTCTCGAAGGCTTTCACAGCTGGGATCTGATCGCTGTTGTGAGTTTTTCGGGCTGTTTGGCCGTGTTCTGGAAGTTTTTTCTTCCTGACGTTTCACCACTCTGTGGTGAAACCCAAGTCTCACTCCCTTTATAACCCAGAGCACAGAAAGAACTCCTAGTTCCCTGAGCTCCTCGCCCTCTGAAGCTCCCAGCCACAGAGTCTGGCGAAACATCAGGAAGGAAAACTTCCAGAACATGACCAAACAGCCCCAAAAACTCACAACAACTAATTTTAATGTCTAGGCCACGTGAACAAGGATTTCTAACTCTAAAGTATGTCTGTGAAAATTCTCAGTCATCCAGGTGAGTTTATCAGGAAGTTGAGTTATGGCAACGGGACTTCTTTTTTCTCAAGAAAATAAGTCTCATTTCAGGCTAACTCAACTTCCAGGCTAACTCTGGAGCTTTGCTCCTCTGCAAAACAAGGATTTGGAAACCTCTCGCATCACCCTGCTAGGTAGACTTTCCGATTCCTAGATTCAAAACCCACTAATTTTTCGTAAAGTACCAATGCAGCAATACAGGTGGCTGTGAAGGGGCGATGTTGGGTGCCCACAGCAAGGGCTCAGAGTGCCACCTTTTGGCACCCGTGCCATAGATTTGACAACACTGGCTTAGACCAATCAACTGTGTTCAGCCTATTTTATTTTATTTGTACCCACCTTTCTCCCACTAAAAGAGACCCGTAGATTTAAAGACGCATGACCTGAGGCCAGCCCAATCATTAGGTAGGATGAGAAGAATACCGAAAAGTGGAGATTGAAGGAGTGTTTTTACTAGTTCCACTTTCACAGGAAGTTTTCATGGCTGAGTGGGGATTCAAACCGAGGTTTTCGGGGTTCTAATCTGACACTGCCTACCACACTTCACTGGATATAAAGTCATTGAGGTAGTGGTAGGACATCCATTTTCTGCTTCTCCTCAGGCTGCAAAATATGTATTCAGACACTGAGTAAAACACACCTGCAATGCTCCCCACAGCATTGTTAGTTGGATAGATTACAATTTTAATTTAAAAAAAGAGGTATTTGTTTGGAAAATAAATATACTCTCCCTCTTTTCCTTGCTGTGGGAAGTGAAGCAGAGTTGTCATATGGATATACCTGTAAATTACTGCCACAAAAGGGATTTTTCTCACCCATGGTATGGACAACCTGGGACTCAGACCTGTAAAATGAACAAACAGCACCATCTTCAGGTCAAATAAAAGATGATCTTTTTTTTTGTCTTTTTGGTCATGGTTTTAAATTAATTCTTCTGAGTTTTTTTATAAAAAAACTGGACTTTTACAACCCTGCCTTCTACTATCCCATCTTCTTCATTCAGCTTCAATTTCTTAACATAAATATGACACTATTTTTCATTGCCGCTTCATGATAATTCCTGATCCGTTCTTTTCGTTTGAATTTTATTTTGAATTAGTGAACGGTTTTGATTTATTCGTGCTCATTTCTCCTTATTTGATTGATGTGAGGATGGTCTCGGTTAATTTTGTTTATTCACTATTTATGATCTATAATGTGTTTAGCTGCATTTTGCTACTTATGCAAACTGCCCAGAGAAGCTTTCTGCTAGATGGTTGCGGTATATAAACAAAATGGACAGACAGACAGACAGACAGACAGACAGACAGACAGATAGATGATAGATAGATAGATAGATAGATAGATAGATAGATAGATAGATAGAT
>JAHTLZ010000213.1:6284556-6295906 GCA_023846285.1 Phrynocephalus versicolor | reverse complement strand
GTAGTACCATCCTGCCTGTACCTCCCCTTCCTTTGACCTCAACACTTAGCAAATTACCCCATCACATACTTTTAAACCCCTCTCAGTCACCCTTATTCATGTCCCTTTCCCAGCTCCTTGCCTGACTTTTTCCTGCGTGCCATCTCAGGCTTCTCGAACCTGTTGTGTGACAAAGCACGGCATTGTTTTAAGTTTGGGCTTCAAATATTTGCGTTCAAGGTGCCACTCCCACCACTTTTTAAAACATCCTCCCCCTGAACTGATATCTGTTCAGCGGTCAACAGCCGGGAAGTTTACTTGTGGTGTCTTTAGGCCGTTGGTCAACCAGTGAGACAACCAGCAACTTGTTTCCAGGAGATTAAATCCATTTGGGATTGGGTGGGGTGAATGGGGTGGCGGGGAATCTAGGCAGCCAACATGGCAGATGAGCCTAATCCAGGCATGTCCATACTTTGACCCTCCAGATGTTTTGGACCCCAGCTCCCATAGTCCTTTGTCATTGGCCATCTAAGCTTAGAATTCTGGGAGTTGTGGTCCAGTATGTCAGGAGGGCTAAATTTTGGACGTGCCTGGCCTAATCAAACCGAAGATCCATTGTGTGGGATCTCGGTCACAGTTGACACAGATGACAGGCTTGTCGTGTGGTCCATGAGAGCTTCTCAACCGGCAGCTGAAAGTGTGAATTGATTGGATTGGAAATGAAGCCCTTGGCTGCCCTTTCTAGCATGACAGCTCTGGGGTGATGATGATCAAAGGGCTTTATCTAATTCAGCCATGGGGAACACCTGGGAGAAGGACTATGGATTAGTGACAGTCCATATGTTCTTTGTGCAGAAGGTCAAACGTACACGTGCAACCAAATGCTTGCAGATGTCCTTACGGGCTGATACTAGAGAGAAGGACTACATGCAAACAGTCTAGATAGAGACAAGGAAGGCAGAAACATGCAGATATGTGCCTTGAAAGGAACAAGATTAGGAAAATTTTAGAATCATGTGACAGACGGTTGTACAATTGTCTCTTGAATGCCTCCTGCATTCCAGCGCTCACCACCTCCAGAGGTATAGTAGGACCCCAGTATCCACTGATTCAGTTATCCACAGTTGGCAGAGGAAAAAAATTAAACCAATGATTCAGCAGCTGTAAAGCAAGCTACTGTCACAAACAGCAGCCGTAAAGAAAGCTACTGTTGCAAACAAAAGTTTTTTGGGGGGAGGTTTGGTGTTCTCTCTTATCCGCAGTTTTGTTATCCATGGGAAGGCCTGGAGCCAATCCCCAGTGGATACTGGGTTCCTCCTGTAAATGGTTCCATTGTCATACTGCTCCAACAGTTAAGATGTTTTTCCTGATAGTCACCTTAAACCTGACTTCCTGTAGCTTGAACCCATTATATATGTCCTGCACTTTGAGATGACCGAGAACAGACCCTGCCCCTCATGACTCAAGCATTTGAAAAGTGCAATCTTATCCCTGCTAAATCTTCTTTTCTTAAGGCTTTCCTCATAGGGCGTGGTTTTATTTGACAATGATCAACACACAGAAGTCTGTAAACATATGATTTGATTCCTGGTGATACTTTGTTCCATACAGGATTTCCCCCCAATGTCAATGCCCACCCAAAGAAAATCCATTATGTAGCCAATTAGGATTTGGGTATTAAGAAATGATGTCGCCACGACCATTCCACAAATGCATTTCTTTCAGAGCATGCAGACGAGCACAGATCTTGCCAGAGTGACTACTGACTTGCTAATGGTTGTTTCTCATTTTCTAGGCTATCCTTTTGGGGATTATCCTGGTCCCACTGCGTGTCACATGCATGTTCTTAATTTTGCTCATGGCCTGGCCGTTTGCGCTGTTGGCAACGTTCAGCAACACGGAAAAGGGCGGAGCGCCCCTTTTTGGATGGAGAAGGTAATGCGGCTCTTAACATGGCTGTCTCTCAGTATGAGAGATTGATGGTCGTCCACCTGTGGTTTTCCAAAAGCTTGTGGCAGAATTCTTAATTTATGATGTCCATTCTTTTTGATGCATGATTAGCAAACTCCTACCTCTTCCAGCCCCTGCCTCTCAGCACTCCTTTGATGTTCTTAATTGAGCGTCCTATAGTAGCTCTTAAATAATGTCCTTTTAGTGTCGTAAACTTCTTGGGTCCTTTTAAGGAGGAAGGTTGGGTAAAATATATATATTGAAATCAATAAAATGAATCTGTGTACAAGGGCCTTAACGTCTCCCTTGAAATCTCAGGTGTAAAAAGGGAGAGACGGAGAAATAGATGGATGAATAAGCCATTGGATGGATGGATGGATGGATGGATGGATTATGCACTGGAATGTGAATAACCAAATGGGATCTCCATCCACAGTTTTGAAATATGGAATGTTTCTATTGGACCATCCATGTCTACCCACCGGATACTCCATTCTGTTATTCCACCTCACTAATTCTCTCTTCTAATCACACCATTGCCCTCTGATGGTGTTCTGTGTGGCTCTATTTGCTTCCTAATGGTTCTCCTGAAAAATAAGTTTCTCCTTATCCTACATAAGAGATGAGGTTTTGGGCACCTAAGGATCTGTACCTATAGAATTTGTTTGCTTTGAAGAATTCCAGTTGGTTAGCCCTTTGCTAAGAACTTGCCTGGTCTTTCTTTATGAAGATTATGGGAAGAACTTGACTTTTAAAAAAAATCTGAAAGTGGAGAATAGTGAACCTGGCAGATATTTACCATCTCTTTTCTGTATTTGGCTGGAGGAGATTCTAGGTGGGAATAATATTTCCAAACTGTACCAACCAAATACTTAATATATATATGTATACTAAAACAGAAAAGGACCATATCCAGTAAAGCCATTATTTTGCTAGTAAATTTCAGGCATTTATTGCAGGTATTATCATCAGAAGGGGCGAATTATAATAATAACCATGTGTCATCATGTCAAGTCTTATTTTCCCAAGTAGAGAGTACTCAGAAGTAGTTTATGGTTCCCTTCTTAGGGTGGGGGGGTCCCTAGGTCTGTGCGGTTTGCCCAAGGCCTCCCGACCTCTGGTTCCTCAACCGAATACCTTAACCAGTGACCGATCCAGAAGGGTATGGATATTTCTGACAGGAGAGGGTCATATCTGGCATTATTTGGCTGGCAATTTCTGAGTTTTGTCATCATCGTTTAAAGCAGCAGAAATGGATGAGGCGTGAAATCAAGTGTCGTGATTCTTTTCTTCTGTCTTCTTACAGGAAAGTGGCCTGCTCTGTCCTCCGGTTCTTTGGCCGTACTTTATTCTTTGTGATGGGCTTCCGGGTCAGGGTGAAGGGGGAGGTAGCCGGGCCTGAAGAGGCCCCGATCCTGGTGGCCGCACCCCACTCAAGCTTCTTCGATGGCATTGCCTGCATCGTGGCCGGCCTGCCGTCGATCGTTTCAAGGCAGGAGAACCTGGCAGTGCCCCTCATTGGGAGTAAGTGTCCCAGAAAAAACAATAACAGAGGAAAGGTGCATCACTGTGTCTTTTTTGGCAGGGGGCAGGCTTTTGAGCTTGCCTTGCATCACATGAGGAGCAGCATGAAGGATCTGATGGCTTAGACCAGCGGTGGACACCCTGCGTCCCTGGAGTAGAATCAGGCTGTCCCACATTTCAGTTCCACCCGTGGCTGCTCTTCAAAGGTCCATCTCCATTTGGGGTTCCTGCATGGCAGGGGGTTGGACTAGATGGCCCTTGAGGTCTCTTCCAACTCTCTGATTCTATGATTCTACGATTCTATGCTGCTGGATAGCTGAGTGACAGAGATGGGTGTTTTATTTCAGAAGGGGCTAATTTATAGCAAAGTGTTCTGCTTATATACCTCCCAATACCACTTTAAGTAGTCTTTGGGCAGTTTACAATTTTTAATTACAGTGTGCAGGCTACACATTGCCCCCCAGCAAGCTTGGTACTCATTTTACCGACCTTGGAAGGATGGAAGGCTGAGTGAACCTTGAGCCTGCTACCTGGGATTGAACCCCAGGTCGTGAGCACAGTTTTACCTGCAGGACAGGCATTTAACCACTGCACCACGAGGCTCTTATTTAGTTTGGCCGTTCGTTTCTTGGCTGAATGGGTGTTCAGCAGTTCCCTGTCCTGGTGGGCACCCACTAAGAGGCAGTGCCCAAAGAGGAAGCAGGCAGGGAAACTCAAGGAGAGGTGGGGATGGGACATTCGCAACAGTGGTTTCAGGCCACTGTCCACCTAACAAGCCTATTCAGACCAGGGTGGTGTGAAACCAAGGTGAACTATAAATAGGAAGCCTCCTGCCATCTTTTCTCTGACGAAGCTACCTGGATGAGTAGTGAAACATTTCGATCTCACAAGAAAAGAGGTCCAGTTGCCATGACTCAACTTCCAGATAAGCCCAAACAAAGCACACTTTATGAAATCTCTCTGTAGAAAAAAATGATAGTATTGAAAACAATGGAGAGATACATTTAAATTGGGGAGTGAATGTGTGCTTTGATATACAATGTATATATTCAGATAGCTCAGTGGCAGAGATGGGCATTTTGTTTCGGAAGCTTAGGACCACTGGAGTTCCCCCAGTGGTCCTAAGCTTCATCGTGAGTGAAATGCCCCAACTAGTGCCTTTTCCCTTTTAAAACTCAGCATACCCACACACATACACCAAGCATAACAAGAAGGCTGACAGAGATAGAGGCTTTGTTTCTCTCTCTATATATGGTGTTCTCAGGCTAGCATCAGTGGCTCTCCCAATCTTTCAAGAAAGATCCTTCACCCACTGGCTGGGCTGGCCAGGATATCTGGGAGTTTCCGTTCAAGAACATCTGAGGACTCAAGGTTTCTCCATGGTATTTAGTTACTTAGGCATGTGTTTCTGAACAGGGATCCTATATGCCCTTCAACCAGTCGTGGTGTCCCGCGTTGACCCAGATTCGCGGAAGAACACCATCAATGAAATAACCCGACGAGCAGCTTCGGGAGGCGAATGGCCCCAGGTACGTAAAGTCATGAACATCTAACAGATGTGGAATAGATACAGCTGTGTGCAGTGTGTATGCATCTGCATATGTGTACAGACTAGAGATGGGCTTCTCATTTTGGAAGTGGTCAACTTTCGAAAAGAACCGCGGGAGCTCAGCTGATGTTCAGAAACAGAGGAAGGCAGTCAAACAATCCCCTACCTTTCGATGGAAGGTAGGAAGATACCGCCAATGAGTCATCTTTCCTTCTCCCTGGCACTAGCTAATCAGACAGAGAGGCTGGATGGTGCATTTCCCTGCACAGCTCCTGATTGGCCAGCGCCAGGGAGAATGAAAGATTATATTGGAGGCTTCTTCCTCATTGGAGTTTAACCCCATGTGAGCCCATTGAAAGGTAAGAGATAGGTTGATTGCTCTCCTCTGGTTCTGAATATCAGCTGGGCTCCCGCAGTTCATCTTGGAAGCTGACCACTCTAATACATACATATATGCATACATGTGCATGCATATATACACAAATGCCTGCAGCGTATTTGGCTTCTGAGGTTATACCTTCTAACATTAAAACAACTGAAACAGGAATAATGTAAGGCATTTTAGCTGGATAGCTCAGTAATTTAGGTGTCTGGCTGTGTTGTCAGAGGTTGGGAGTTTGATTCCCCACTGTGCCTTCTTGAGTCGGGCAGGACTAGATGATCCATCCGGTCCCTTCCAGCTCTGCAGTTCTAAGATGAGGACAGTCACGAAGGGTTGGTCACAACTGTAACAACACAACACACACACACAATTCTGTTTATGGGTGTGTTCTGAGCTGCAGATGAACTGAATTTCAAGTGCCCTCTAGTGGTAATAAGCTGGGCAGTGAGGAAAAAACTGTATAAGAGGAAAAAAACACTCCAGATTCATTTTCAAAATGGGGCTGAAGGAGATCTAAGTCAAATCAATCTGGAATTCTGCCTCGAAGCAGAAGAGGGGTAAACTTAGGGTATCACACTTTGGGCATACCATAAAGTCCCTTAGAAAATAAAGTAAAGCTGGAACTCCCTGCCACAAGAGGTGGTGATGGCATCTGGCCTGGAGGCCTCCAAAAGGGGATTGGACAGATTCCTGGAGGAAAAGTCCATCACAGGTTAAAACCATGATGGAGATGTGTAATCTCCAGGCTTAAAAGCAGGGTACTTCAAGGGCCAGATCTAGGGGAGTGGCATCAGGAGACAGATATCTAGTCTCGTGCGCTCCCAAACGCATCTGGTGGGGCCACTGTGAGATACAGAAAGCTGGACTAGATGTCCCTTTGGCTTGAACCAGCATGGCTCTTCTTATGTTCTTATGTTCTTATGAAGTTGGAAGTAAGAAGAAAATAATGAGGAAGAAGAAAAGATGGATTGACTTAATAATGGAAGCTACATTCCTGCCAACAATCATTGAGCAGGGCTGTTAGCGTCAGGACTTTTTGGAAGCCACCAGATCTTAGGGACATCCTAAATCTTAAGTGACTCAACGGTAAAACAATCTAGGGGTGATGCTTTTTTTTTTTTTTTGACATATTGCTTTTTAGAAAAAATAACTTTGGATAGATTAGGAACATCACCGAAAAGCACAAAACTGTTACGGCCCGTAGAGATGGGCACGACTCAAAAAATGGTGTTTTGTTTGTTGCTTGTCGTTTAGGGGGTCCGTTTCGGTTCGTTTTTGTTTTTCGTGAATTTTTGCAAAAAAAATTGTTTTTGTTTCGTTACATAACGAAATGAAAAAACAAAAATGAAAACAAAAAAATTCTGTTTCGTTAGCATTCATTACAGTTCAATGTATTTGCCGCAACGAAAACGAAACACACGACAAAATTTCTGGTGTTTCGGTTCGTTTCATTTTATTTTGGAGACAAAATTCGTTTTTCGTTTCGTTACGTAACGAAACGAAAAAAGGAAAATGAAAACGAAAAATTGTTCATTTTGTGCCCATCTCTAGTTACGGGATTGACTGCTGCTTGGAGCAAATGTTGAGCTTTCGAGGCCAACTTTATTTGCTGGCTTGGAGCGGAGAGGAGACTTCCACGCTTTCCTTCTTGAAACCCTGTTTGGTTCTGGTGCAGAGAAATTGGAGATAGGAGGCATCTTTGAGCTGCAGCCCTGAGTATACCTGGGCAGCTGGCTGGCATGGTTTTGTTTAGCGATGGGCACGAATTAAAAAAATGGCATTTCGTTTGTCGTTTGGAGGGTCTGTTTCAGTTCGTTTCCGTTTTTCGCGAATTTTTGCAAAAAAAATTGTTTTCATTTTCATTCATTTCGTTACCATTTCGTTACCATTTATTTCAATTTTTTGTGATTTTTTTAGGATTTTAAGCAATTCACTCATATTGCAGTAACGGAAACGAAATGCATGACAAAATTTCCAGTGTTTCTGTTCGTTTTGTTTCATTTTAGAGACAAAATTCGTTTGTCGTTTTGTTACGTAACGAAATGAAAAAACAAAAACAGAAACAAAAAATTGTTCATTTCGTGCCCATCTCTAGTTCTGTTTAGAGACACAACAACCCAGCCAAAGCAGTTAACCTGGGCTGGGCTGCGTTTTAGGAATGTTTCTGATTAGCCACGAGCACTTAGGCCACTGGTTCTCAACCTGGGGGTCCCCAGATGTTCCTAGACTGCAACACCCAGAAGTCTTCATCACTAGCTGAGCTGGCCAGGATTTCAGGGAGTTGCAGTCCAGGAACATCTGGGGACCCACAGGTTGAGAACCACTGGCTTAGGCGGTGGGGCAGCACTGCTGTGAGAGACGTCCGTTCACCCTTGAAGCCCTTGTTACCTTCAGAGGCCATAATTCAGCACCCTTTTTTGATTCTGAATAAAGGCAAGAATGACTAAGTTGAGGGAGCAGTTGAAACAAACAAACTGCAAACGTTTCCCCTTTGTCGGTTTTCTTTCTCTTTCAGGTCTTGATTTTCCCAGAAGGCACGTGTACGAATCGCTCGTGCCTCATCACTTTCAAACAAGGTGAGGAAGGCATTCTGGAAGAACGCTCTACATGAAATTTGAAAATCACCCTTCTTGGGATTTTACAATGAGAGAAGGACATGAGCCACCAATTTGGCAGTTCGTTTCTTGGCTCAACGGGTGTTCAGCAGTTCCCTGCCCTGGTGGGTGCCCACTAAGAGGCAGTGCCCAAAGAGGAGGCAGGAAGAAAAACTCAAGAAGAGGTGGGGATGGAACATTCACCCCAGTGGTTTCAGGCCACTCCCCGCCTAACAAGCCTATTCAGACCAGGGTGGCGTGAAACCAAGCTGAACTATAAATGGGAAGCCTCCCACCATCTTTTCTCAAACAGACACAGCTACCTGGATAAGTAGTGAAACGTTTCGATCTCACAAGAAAAGAAGTCCATTTGCCATGACTCAGCTTCTGGATAAGCCCAAACAAAGCACACTTTATGAAATCTGTCTGTAGGGAAAAATGGATACTATTGGAAAAAAATGGAGAGATACATTTAAATTGAGGAGGGAACGTGTTATTTGATATTCAGTGTGTATATTCAGGTAAAAAAGCATGCTCACATTTCCATGCGAAAAACCACCCACGGCTGTTCCACCATAAGTGTGGGGGAGCAGCCAAGGTGTGAGAGATGCGAAGGAACAGCATAGAATCAAAGCAGGCAGGTTTCTACTGTGGTACCCTGTTTTCCCGAAAATAAGACATCCCCTAAAAATAAGACCTACTTACAGTTTTCCCTTTCACTGAAATATAAGGCATCCCTTTGAAAATAAGGCCTCCACGATAATAAGATAACAATAAATGTGTACCATATTTTTCTTCATGGAAAAATAAGACATCCCCTGAAAATAAGACCTAGCACATCTTTGGGAGCAAAAATTAATATAAGACACTGTCTTATTTTCGAGGAAACATGGTAGCTGTAAAGTCCCTGGTAATTATTTTGGCCATCTAAATTCTTCCCACCCCCTGCAGGCACATTCTCAGATTAGTCCTTTCTTTCACAGCCTTAACCACCAACTTTGCTTTCTAGGAGCTTTTGTTCCTGGTGTTGCAGTTCAGCCGGTGCTCATTCGGTACCCAAACAAGTTGGTAAGCGGAAATTATTTAGATTTTTTTTTTTAATCAAAGCATTGCCTGGCAAAAAAAAATCTTTTTTTT
The DNA here is from genome assembly GCA_023846285.1 of Phrynocephalus versicolor. Classification (NCBI taxonomy): domain Eukaryota; kingdom Metazoa; phylum Chordata; class Lepidosauria; order Squamata; family Agamidae; genus Phrynocephalus; species Phrynocephalus versicolor. The sequence goes on along the minus strand of JAHTLZ010000213.1, from coordinate 6,286,791 downwards.
CCATCAGCTACGTTAAATTGAAATGCTTTGTGGGCAATTTCCAGTTCTAGAGTCGGATCGACGTCCCGTTTATTCTAAGGTATCCTCTCTACTTGAACCTGGATTGGGCAACATAAAACCGCACTGATATGTGCAACCGCGTAAGGCGTGTTTGCTTACCTCCCAATTGGGGCTTTGTACACCAAATTACAGCATTAGGTGGTGCATTTGGGGAGGGCACAGACTAGCTGATACCTAGCTGAAAAGCATTTCTGAGGCCTCCAAGGGCCTTTCTAGGCCTGTCGAAGGACTAAGAAATGCTTGCCAGTGACTGGAGGTCACTTCCGGTTTACCAGAAGTCACTTCCGGTTCAAGTGGAAGCCCTTTTGGGGCCTCCAACAGGCCTGGGAAGGCCCTTGCAGGTCTGTTCAGGGCAGCACCAGATTTGGGGTAAGTACAAGAGCCCCCAGCTAGCCCCCCCCCCCAGACTTGACCCGACCTGCATCCGCATATCACAGATTATCAATTATCGCGGGTCGGGTCAGGTTCCTAACCGCCTCGATAGGCGGGAGAATCACTGTAATGATTACCCACCTCAACTGAAATACTATGAGTATATTTTAATGGTCTATTAATTTTCTTCTTCTTTTTTTTAAATTTAGGATACCGTGACATGGACTTGGCAAGGCTACAATTTGTAAGTGCACAACCTCAATTATAGATTCGTGGCTCCAGAACGAAACCAAGCATCCCTGATAACCCAATGAACAAAATGTGTTACTTGATGCTGTCTTCTTTGGAAGGTGGATTATACATCATGGTGATCCAAAGGATTTAAACAAGGGAGAGCTTTTGTGGAATATAAATTGTCGCAGATATCTGGGATAGCTAGAACAGCTTGAGAGCTTGCCAAAAATGACAATGTCATTCCCAGTAGCCACTAGAGGGCACAAGAAGACTTTTTTCAGTTAAAAGCATGATGAAAAAGGTTGAGGGCAGCATTTCCCAGCCTTTGGTTGCCAGATGTTCTTAGACTACGACACCCAGAAATCCCAGCCCACACAGCTAGTAGTGAAGGCTTCTGGGAGGTTTAGTCCAAGAACATCTGGGATCTACAGTTGGGAGCCACTGGGTTAGGAGAGAGTAGGGGCAGCCCTCCCAGGTTCAGGGCATGGATGGACATGCGTCCCGTACCTGTGGAAATAGCCCATCCCGGAAAGGGGAGAGCAATAGGACCCCAATATGTCTCTGCTTTTTTTGTTCCATGGTGCAGTTCCTCATCCTTCGAAGATCCCAGAACTGGGAAGTTAGAGGAAAGCAAGACTGGACACCAAGGGTCAGTGATGCACATGGTTTGCATCTGCAGCAAAACAGGGTGATAGAATGCCCTGTTGCACCACAAATGGTGATTGTGTTCCTGATCAACTTTCCCTGTCAGGGTTGGGAAGCTTTGGCCCTCTAGCTGGACTTGGGTTAGGGTTAGGGTTAGGGTTAGGGTTAGACCTCCTTGAAGGCCCAGGTATCATGTCCAATAGTCAAGAGATTAGGAGAATTGCAATCCAGCTCACTCATAAAAGTGTTAGGTTCTGTATGTCTTTCCTCACTTAAATCTTCCCAAATGCAGAATGGGAGCACCTTAAGGGACCAAGAATCTTTCCTTCTGCTTTGCAATGTCCCTCTTGTGCAGGGATTTCTTTAGTTCCTCAAACCCTCTGATTAAAGAGGGCCACACATGTTGCACCATTATAACAACTTGGTATCAGGCTCACTCCATCCTGCAGAATTCTAAGATTTGTATTTGATGAGTTACATAAACGAATGAATAGCTCAGCTGGTTTGGTCTCTGACACTATTGTATTCTTAGATGCATGGTTGCATTTTTTTTCTCATCTCTGCTGCTAACATCTTCTGCCGAAACCAGGCAGTGTATGGTTGAATGGAGCAGTGCTTCAGTGTTGAAGGATTTCCTCTTCTTTTCAAGCAATGAACCCCAGGGGAAGTTAAATACGTTGTGAGCCTGTCCCATGAACGTGAAATTGTGTTGCTTTACCCCACAAGACGGTTGTAAGGATTACTTCAGACACAACACACATTCTTATGGGTGTTGGTTCCATAGGACCGCTACGATTGGAGTCCATTTCATGTCTGGCATTCCTGTGGAAGCAGGAGCCTTTAAATGCTTGATCCATCCTCCCTTGAGGCCTCCGTTACTGCCTGTGAAGATTTTCTAACAAATGTTTTTGACACCGACTTCTC
>JAHTLZ010000213.1:6269677-6284546 GCA_023846285.1 Phrynocephalus versicolor | reverse complement strand
CCCCCCTTCCAGTTTCTTCCTGTCCATGTCCCAGCGGAAGAAGAAAAGAAAGACCCCATCCTTTTTGCCAACCGAGTCCGTAACAGAATGGCAAGGTGATTGCTGGTGGGGACTTAAACATGTATGTTTTGTCTAGTGGCATAAGGTTATTGGTGAAGCTCTGAAATAACAGCCACCATGCTCTGCCTTCTTCTTGTCTGTGGTGTGGTGGCCTCGGGTACAGGTGATTCCAGATCCTCTGAGCCTTTTAAACTACAGTAATGCCTTGATTTAAGAGTATCTTGGTTTAAGAGCATTCTTCTAATTTTGCCTTGATTAACAAGCAATGTCTTGCAATACGAGCACTGGAGCAGGTCACATGATCACAAGTGAGCCAATGGTGTCATTCTTTCTCTCCCCCTGCTGGATTGTGAGTGATTGCCTGGAACGTTCCATCTCAGGCCGGTCTCAAAAGCAGAGGGAGGAGAAAGAAGCAGAGGTTTATGGGGAGTGCGGGTTAGGGTTTTATTTTTCTTTATATTTTTCTTTAATTTGTTTCCAAAATCCTTTTTTTATTTTTCAAACCATTTCTAGTAAAGGAGCAGCTAGTCAGGTGTGTATAGGGCTACAAAAAATTGCACTTTATTATTTTCACATTAAAAAAACAGAGTAAAATCCAGTTGTTAGTCCCAAGCAGAGCAGATTCCACAGCCAGGTACCAGTATGTGGTCTATGGGCCCCCAGAACACATTGGTTTATTTATTTGTTTTATACCGCCCATCTGGCAGTGAGGCCACTCTGGGCTGTTAACTACAATCAATGCAATGCAACAAACAAACAAAAAACAAACAAACATATAACTCATACAATAATGTAAAATCAACATTAATAAAAATAACATTAAACAACATATAATGACCTGGGGTTCAATTCCAGGTAGCTGGCTCACGGTTGACTCAGCCTTCCATTCTTTCAAGGTTGGTAAAATGAGTACCCAGCTTGGGGGGGGTGCAATGTGTAGCCTGCACACTGTAATTAAAATTGTATACCACCCAGAGACTACTTGAAGTGTTATGGGGCAGCATATAAGCAGATATAAATCATTTGAGTTTGCATTATTTCTTATGGGGAAATTGCTTTGATAGAAGAGTGTTTTGGTTTAAAAGCATGTTTCCGGAACCGGTTGTTTGTGTTTGTAAACCGAGGTATTGCTCTAGTAGCGTTTTTCACTGGTTGCTTTTCTTCTTGAATCACAGCGCTTTGGGAGTGCCTGTGACGGATCACACCTATGAAGACTGCCGGCTGATGATTTCAGCAGGGCAACTGACTCTGCCCATGGAAGCCGGCTTAGTGGAGTTCACAAAGATCAGCAAGAAGCTCAAGTAAGCAGTGATTCTTTTTTTTTTCCAGTGCAAGCCCTGCAATCGTCTTTTCTCATTTGCAAAGGGGATGCGCTTTGCATGATTTTAGGGAAATGATCTAGTCTAGTAGGTCATAAGAACATAAGAATTGCCATGCCGGATCAGGCCAAAGGGACATCTAGTCCAGCTTCCTGTATCTCACTGTGGCCCCACCAGATGCATCTGGGAGTGCACAAGACTAGATATCTTTCTCCTGATACCACTCCCCTGCATCTGGCCCTTGAAGTAGTGCAGTTTTAAGCCTGGCGATTACACATCTCCATCATGGTTTGTAACCCATGATGGACTTTTCCTCCAGGAATCTGTCCAATCCCCTTTGGAAGGCATTCAGGCCAGATGCCATCACCACCTCCTGTGGCAGGGAGTTCCACAGACTTACAATGCGCTGGGTGAAAAATATTTTCTTTTGTCTGTTCTCACTCTCCCAGCCCTCAATTTGAGTGGATGTCCCCTAGTTCTGGTATTTTGTAAGAGGAAGAAGAGCGTCCCTCTATCCACTTTAACCATGCCCTGCATAATTTTGTATGTCTCAATCATATCCCCCCCTCAGGTGCCTTTTTTCCAGACTAAAGAGTCCCAAATGTTTTAGCCTTTCCTCACAAGAGAGATTCCTTCAGTCCAGTAATCATTTTAGTTGCTCTCTTTTGCACCTTTTCCCAGTCTTTGGTCCTCAGTTCTTCTTGCATTGCAACTCCCAGAAATCCTGGCCATCCTAGCTCGGGGGTGAAGGCTTTGGGGAATCTTGATTAGAATCTTGATGCATCTCTGGAAAAAAATTGTGCAGCTGCCTGCAAAATCCCGGGAAGCATCCACGAATGGCAAAAATTCGCCCCAATACACATGGTCTTCCACCCTGGCATAAGGAGGAGGAAGGGAGGGAATCATAACCCCCCCCCTTGAAGTTCTTTTATCCCTTCCTCCTTAGCCACACTGCCCTACCGTGTGAGTTCTGTATGAAGGCATTGTCCGCTTTAAGTAAAATTCATTAAGTTTCTGGTTGTGGTGAAGTTGGGGTTGAGGAATGTGAGCTGGCGTCATGCCCAGATGGGTCAAGTTTCCTTCCCTGGGAGCTGAGCCTTCAGGCTGGGGGGAGGGGAGCCCCGTTCCTCATGAAAGGCAGCGGCTGCTCACCCGAACCCCTCTTTTTAACAGCCTCAAATGGGACAACATCAGAGAGCAGCTGGACCGGTTTGCGGCCATCGCCAGCGACGCCCGAGGAGGCCGGATCGGGATCGAGGAGTTTGCCGGCTACTTGAAGCTGCCCGTCTCTGACGTCCTGAAGGAGCTTTTTGCTCTTTTTGATCGAGTAAGTGGGCGGCCGCTCTCTCGATCCTCCCGTTAGACTAGAAACGAAAGCAGAGCCGGACGGTTTTGCAGGAGCTGAGCTTGGAGAAATCAAAGGGTTGCTGCTTAGTCTGAAACGGATTTGGGGGGGGGGGGGTGGCCTGGTGCAAAGGCAAGCAGAGAGGCAGAATAAAGGGGGAAGGGAGGCTGTGCAGAGTTCCAAACAGGAAGCGTGCATCTTGGCAGCCCTGGAGGAAAGGGCGGTGTCCTCCGCTCTCTCACACATACATACACACACAAATGAATTCCAGCTGCGGATGATCACATGTTTAGGCATGGCCGTTTGTCACTCCCTCTGGCAACGCCATTGTTTTTTCCAGCACACACCCAGCTCGGCTGCCTTCAGAAGCCTCCGGAGCTGCTAGAGGAAACTCGCTTCTCTCCACGGCCTCTCCATGTTCCTCGCCAAGGCTTTGCTGGATGCGGCCACCAGCGGTGGAGGCGGCGGCAGTGGGGGCCGTTCTGCCAGCGGAGCCCTCATGAGCAGCCTCACAGGAGGAGGAGGTGGTGGCGGTGGGGCCGGCGGGGCCCTCCTGAAAGGCCTGGGGGGTCTCTTGGCAGGAGGAGGTGGCAAAGGAGGAGGAGGAGGGAAAGCCAGTGGGGTCGGCGGCTTTGTGGGAGGACTGCTGAACATCATCAGCGAGGCGGCCGCCCAGTACACCCCGGAGCCGCCCCCGACCCCCCGCAGCCATTTCGCCAACGTGGAGGCCAACGAGAGCGAGGAGCTGCGCCAGTTCCGGAGGCTCTTTGCCCAGCTGGCGGGCGACGACATGGCGGTGTGCCCCACGGAGCTGATGGGCATCCTGAACAAAGTGATGGCCCGGCACCAAGACCTCAAGTCGGAGGGCTTCAGCCTGGACACCTGCCGCAGCATGGTGGCCGTCATGGACAGCGACACCACGGGCAAGCTGGACTTCTACCAGTTCCGCTACCTGTGGAACAACATCAAGAAGTGGCAGGCCGCCTTCAAGCAGCACCGCCGGGGAGACTCGGGGACCATCGAGAGGGGGCGGCTGCCGGCCGCCATGAAGGCCGCCGGCTTCAACATGCACGAGCAGCTCTACGCGCTGGTGATACGCCGGTACGCCGACGAAGACGGCAGCATGGATTTCAACAACTTCATCAGCTGCCTGGTCCGCCTGGATGGCATGTTCCGTGCCTTCAAAGCCCTGGACCGAGATGGCGACGGGAAAGTCCAGATGAGCATCCAAGAGTGGCTGCAGCTGACCATGTATTCCTGAAACAAAACTGCTGTTGGGACAATGCGGTCCCTGGAGGGAAACGAGGACCCGATGACATTTGTCTCAGCTTTGGCCTGTGCATGCATGAGCTTTTAGTTAATCGATTATTTGGCAGAATCAAAGCTGACTTGCTCAATCGCTCCTTCTCGCAGGAGGAGCAGCAAGGAAACCGGACAACTCTCTTGCTTACATTGACGTCCTCCTTTTGGCTTCCTGCCCAAGTGTCTATTGCTTTTTAGCTAGAAACCTCCTTCCAGAATATTGGGACAGGGAGGAGCATGCGTTTTTCTACTAACAGTCATTTGCTAGTTCAAGAGTGCTTTGTATTTTCTCTCTGTCTGTTGTTGTGTGTGCCCCTAGGCCAGTGGTGGTGAACCTTCAGCACTCCAGATGTTTTGGACCACGACTCCCAGAGTTCCGAGCCTAGATTGCCAATGACAAAGGACTGTTGGGGTTGTGGTCCAAAACATCTGGAGTGCCAAAGGTTCTCCACCACTCTCCTAGGCTGTGGAGATGTGTAGGGCCAAGGAGGGTGGAGCTAAAAGGTTGGAAATGCTCCTCAGGATTGTCTAATCCAGTGGTTCTCAACCTGTGGGTCCTCAGATGTTCCTGGACTGCAACTCCCAGAAGCCTCCACCACTCACTGTGCTGGAAGGGGTTTCTGGGAGTTGCAGTCCAGGAACATCCGGGGACCCACAGGTTGAGAACCACTGGTCTAACTGGACCCTCTAAGGATGCAGAGAATCCGCAGTGCCCACATGCCTCCCAGGTGGCCATCCCACCTTCCTTCCCAACTCCAGGGAAAGGAGGACCAACAATTTCCAGGGTGATAAACCCCTTCATCCCTTTGTGGTTTTCAAAGGGAGGGCATGTGTCAGAACCACTCTCACTTCCAGTCATGTTCTATGCATTGGGGCTTCATCAGAATAGGCCCCCAATCTCTGGAAGCTGCATCTCTGTATACCAATAAGGAGGAGCTTCTGGCCTTGGGCTTGAGTCTGATAACTCCTGGCGGCCCGTGTTCACTTTTCTGTGGTTTCCCAAGTGGCTACACTACCCTTCCGAATGACAGTCGGATGGGCTCGCAGGGTTGTTGTATCTCCCCTGCTTTAAGAAAGGCAAAACAGCCTTAATCCCTGGCAGTAAGATCTTGAAACAAAATTGTGCTGGCAGCTTCTCATCCCACCTTTAGGCCGCACCCACCAGTTGAAATGCAAGCCCAGAGAACTTCTCTGGAATGTAATATATTCCTCAGGTTAAAATATGTTCACCCCCCTGGCTGCAGACTGTACAGATAGGAGTCTCCTTTGACTGCAATTCCCCCTCTTCTAGGAGGATTGGTTGACATTCCTCTATTCCTTCTTTCTTCCTCCTGCAAGAAAAAAATTGCACGTTTTGTTCTCTGCTCCTTCGCTTAACTTAGCAGGACATGTTATACATCCCAGGGGCTCATTGTTAGGCTGCTCTGCTTCTTTGCAAAAGGTGTTGGTGGCGTTTTAAGCAACCACTTATTGCTATGGGGGCTGTCCCCCGTTTTACTTCCCAATGGTGAGAGGTTCTCTGTAACCTGTGGTCTGGATTACAGCAAGTGTTACAGGGAACAACATGTCTAACATGGTTCCCTAAAGGTGTTTTGAACTACAATTCACTCTACCCATAGTTCGTAGATCAAAGGAACTAGCTAGCCAGCACAGTGATCTAGGTCTCTGTCTGTGGAGTCAGAGGTTGGGAGTAGGGATGGGTAGAAAATGGGGAAAATAGCATTTTGTTTCTACTAGCAGTTCGTTTCGTTTCATTTTTAAATAAATGTTTGTAAAAAAATTGTAACAAAACAAAACAATAACGAAACAATTCGTTACTCTATAAAATGGCTCTCCTGGGTCCTAGAAGCACCAAATTTGGTGGGTCGCTTTTTACAAGGGAGCCATTTTACACATTAATGAAGTGTTTCATATTCAAAGGGGAAAAAGAAGTATTTCATTTCATTTTGTAAGGAAACACGGTTTCCCGTTTCGTTTCGTAACGTTTTGAAAGCTTACAAAACAACAAAACAGCGTGTCGCTTTTCGTAAGGTGCCCATCTCTAGTCGGGAGTTCAGTTCCCCACTGTGCATCTCAGAAGAACCAATCTGTGTGGCTTTGGGCAAGCTGCACAAACCTGTGGTATCTCCCCCCCCCCAAAAAAAAACGGGGATGGGGAAACCACTTCTGAGTATTCTGTACCTGGGACCCCCTGAAACGGATTGTCACAGGTCAGAATTGGCACAATGGAACTTGATTATTATTATATATCAATAACAGGGACATATTGAGTGTTGGGTGTATAGTCTGAAAAATATCAGCATCAGTGTTTTTGTGTGTGTGTCTGTGGGCACACAGGTCTAGATAGAGATGTGTTGAGACAGAGAAGTGATTGATGGTGGGTGAAATTTCATATTCCTTTGGTATTTTGAACCACTTTGTTGTTTATTTTTGTAACTCGGAAGGGAGGGCTTGGATTCAATTTTCAGCAAACGCTAGCAAGGTAGATTTCTGGTTTCTGAGCAGAAACACATGCAGCAAAAGGAAAATAAATGTGGATCACCACAAAATGAGTGTGTAGCTTTTTTTGATTGCTGGGGTCCACATTTCCCAGACTCTGTTGATGCAAAAACATTGTTCTTCCATGCTACTGCTGAGCAAGGTATGATCAGCTCTGGAACATGCATGCATGGAACCTTTTGCATACAAAACATGAGCCTAGGCCAATGGTTCTCAGCCTTGCGTCTCCAGATGTTCTTGAACTTAAACTCCCCGAAGCTTTCACTGTTTGCTGTGCTGACCTAGGTATTTAGTGGACTGTATTATATCAGACCCTACCGGAATTACTTCCTCCTTCTTTTGCTTCCTTAATGCTTTCCTAATATCAAGCAGTCCCTTCAAGTAGAAAGCTAACACTCCAGGCAGAAGAGTGAGCGAAAACCTCTCTCTCTGCCCTGTTGGCTTTTTCTTAGCAGTTGATACAGGGGAGCATTCAAACATGGCATCCCCTTGTCTATCTTGCATTGGGGCAATCCATTCCTCTGAATACTGCTGCTGTGTATGGTGGTCAACGTGCTTTTGTTTATGATAGAATGGGACATTGGGTGACCTGACAAAGACCAAGATGGCCACGGTATGCAGTAGCAACTGGAGGGCACCCACCAGGTTCCAAGGCAGGTTCCTCAGATTGTATTGCTACCTGAGATCTCTCAAAAAGGATGCTTCACACCAATATAAGCCCTGTTCAGTCTTGACTAAGTCAAATGTGTTTACCATGGTGCTCCACCCCTACCTTGCTCCGGTTCTGGTTTTGTCACTCTCCCACATGAGTGTGAAGAGGTCTTCCACTACCTTAAGGCCTGTTCTTGTGATAGGGAAACCTAAAGAAGAGGAAACAAGGAAAGGAGCAAAGTTTGGAAAAATTGTTAGATGGCCTAAAGCAGTGATGGCGAACCTTTTGGAGACCCGGGTGCCCAATGTGCTTTTCAAAACCCACTAATTTTTCGCAAAGTGCCAATACAGCAGGCATCTCCTAACTTCAGCCCTCCAGATGTTTTGGACCACAACTCCCACAGTCCCTTACCATTGGAAATACAGGCTTGGAATTCTGGGAGTTGTGGTCCAAAACATCAGAAGGGCCAAAGTTTGGACATGCCTGCATACAGCCATTTAACATAAATACAGGTGGCTGTGAAGGGGTTATGTCAGGTGCCCACAGAAAGGGCTCCGAGTGCCACCTTTGGCACATGTACAGAAGGTTCGCCAACACTGGCCTACAGCCACCAGAATCCCCTTCCTCTGTCACCTGGAGCTGTAGTCTGAAAAATAATTTTTTTTAAAGCTTTCGGAAATACTCATTTTGTATTCTCCATTCCATCTTCATGCACAGATTCTCTGTGCCCCCCCCCCTTAGCTATTATACCCAGATCTGCACTTTTGCCCTTGATTTCCAGTTGACCTTGATTGCCAGCTCTGGGCTATCCATAATCCTAAATTGCTGTTGTTGGTTTCTCACCTGTAGAGGAGAAGGTGTTCTCCAAGCTTAGTCAGATGGAATGCGGACGGGTGATTTCACACTTTCTTGGCAAAGTAAACGAAGCAACCCTTTTATCAAATTAAAACTTTTTTTAAGAGACACCCCTCCTGTTTTGTTTCTTAATTGTTCATCTCCACACCCAAGTTGGGAACGCCCGGCTTGATACACCTTTTGGATCTTTTGTTTAGAATGATTTGACTTCAGCAGCTGCAAACTATGAAGGTTTCACTAAGCAGTGTCCCTACATAAATGCAAGTAAGCCATGGATGGTTAATTTCCTTACCTTTAAAGGACAGCTGTTTTTGTTTAGCAGGTATCTGCAGCAGAGGAGTAGAGAAAAGCTTATTTAACCACTTCCTTGCCAGCTGCTTCCTCTCTAGGGAATTGCCAAATAGGTTTTTGAACTTCCAAAGTTCTGGGCACTTGGAAACACTGATTTTATTTATTCACTGAACATGTCTTCACCTTTTCTACAATACATTTGGAGTGGCATGCACAGGTTTCTCCAAATGCAGTCCACTCTGCTATATGTCTAGGCCAGTAGTTCTCCACAGGACAGTCTCTATGCAAAGGAATCTGTGGACATAAATGCTGTGTCAACACAGAGAAACCATTTCCACGTCATTCTCATCTGCCAGGATGATTTGAAATTGGCCATCCTCAAAAACAGAAAAAGAAAGGACAGCTCCAGAATCCAGAGAGAAACGGCTGAGATAAAATATATACCCATGCTGGACACACATACCAGTTTAGTATAAACCAAGACTAGGTATTAGAGATGGGCACGAAACGAACAATTTTTTGTTTCCATTTTCGTTTTTTCATTTCGTTACGTAACAAAACGACAAACGAATTTTGTCTCTAAAATGAAACGAAACGAACAGAAACACCGGAAATTTTGTTGTGCGTTTCGTTTCCGTTACTGCAATATGAGTGAATTGCTTAAAATCCTAAAAAAATCACAAAAAATGAAATAAATGGTAACAAAATGGTAACAAAACGAACGAAAATGAAAATGAATTTTTTGCAAAAATTCACGAAAAACGGAAATGAACCGAAACGGACCCTCCAAATGACAAACGACAAACGAAATGCCATTTTTTAATTCGTGCCCATCTCTACTAGATATTATACTGCCAAATAGAAATGCTACAAATATCATACTGTACTGTATCTCTCAGATGTTTTTTAAAAGTGAACATAGCCTTTGCTCTTGTCATCCATTGTCTGGGTAATTCACAGCTGATTACAAAGAAAACGTTGTAGGCAGAACAAGACTGTAAACAGCCATTCTAATTAACATTCATGTTCCTCTACCATTGTTGTTTTACCATTGTTAATTTATGCCAGAGGTTCTCACAGTGTTTACAGAACAAGCTTCTGAGAAAGACCAGCACTATCATCACAGTGGTTTAACACATACAGACTTTCTCACCTTCCAACCTTGATATCTGTATTTTGATATCTATACTTCGACGCCATGTATACGTGTTTGCCATGTTATATCTCCTTTTGCTATGCCCGATGAAGTAAATGTGTCCACGAAAACTCACATTTTTTAAAAAAAATGTGTGCATGAGCTCGTATTTAAGGCAGTGGTGTCCAAACTTCAGCCCTCCAGATGTTTTAGACCACAGTTCCCACAGTCCTTTGTCACTGACAATACAGGCATGGAATTTTGGGACTTGTGGTCCAAAACATCTGGAGGGCCAAAGTTTGGACACTCCTGATTTAAGGTGTCACCCTGTATATGTCTGTTTTTAATTTTATTTTTGTTTCCGCCTACCATCGTTCCAGGCAGTGTGAGTTGACAAAAGAGGGAAAGGCTGGGATTATCTGAGACCTTTTGGGGGGGGATGGTGGAGAAGGGTAGGAGAGGGCAATGGTGCGCAGAAGGAGGACGGTATATAAGGTGGGAAGGGGAGAGAAGTTGAAGGTAGAGATGGGCACAAAATGAACAATTTTTGTTTCCATTTTCGTTTTTTCATTTCGTTACGCAACAAAACAAGAAATGAATTTTGTCTCTAAAATGAAACAAAACAAACAGAAACACGGGAAATTTTGTCGTGTGTTTCGTTTCCGTTACTGCAATACTTCAAATCCTTTAAAAATCACAAAAAATTGAAATAAATGGTAACGAAATGGTAACGAAAGGAACAAAAATGAATGTTTTGCAAAAATTTGCAAAAAATGGAAACAAATTGAAACGGACCCTACAAATTACAAATGACAAACGAAATGCCATTTTTTTTTATTTGTGCCCATCTCTAGTTGAAGGCAACTCTGTAGGATTGAGAGGATGGAGGATGAGTCCTTTTTTTCTTGAGATTCTATTTTTTCCAGCACTTCTTTCCTTTTAAAATCACCACATGTAGAAATCTTGTATGCCAGAGAGAAAATGTAAAGGCTCTGGCCTGTTCCCCAATTCATAAATATTCCCCTGTATTCCTTGCAGAATGGAGATGGCACCATAGACTTCAGGGAATACGTGATTGGCTTGTCTGTTCTCTGTAATCCTGCCAATACAGAACAGACAATTCAAATGGCCTTTCAGGTAAGTCCTCCCCTAAGCAACGCTGAAACTTCCTCTGCTGCAGGTAGAGTGAATGTCAACATTTCCCAACCTTGGGTCTCCAGATGTTCTTGGACTGAAGCTCCCAAAAGCCTTCAGCATTAGCTGTGCTGGCCTGGATTTCTGGGCGCTGTAGTCCAAATACGTCTGGGGACCCCTCCTGTCTACATGATGGAGCAACCACCACCTCCCAAACCCTGCAGGGGTTGCTGCCACCTGTCATTCAGCCATGCCCTCTTCTGACCCAGATCATCCATGGTTCTGAAGACCAAGAAAAACATCCTGGAAGGTTAAAAAAAGGATGACTTCCGTTGATGTTGTTCGTTTGCACCGTGCCAGCCTCAAGGCTCTTGGATCCCTTTGTACCAAAGGGAAGATTCCATCATTTTATACAGTTCTGTACCCCTCTTGAGGATCAACATGAGCCCAATCAATGTGTCTTGGTTAAAAGGAACATTGAGGTGTACTCACTCACTCCCTTGCTCCCGTCTCTCACCAGCTTTTTGACATTGATCAAGATGGCATCATAACGGAAGACGAGTTTGCCTTAATTGTCCGCTCCTCGCTGGGGCTTCCTGACCTTGATGTTTCTAACCTCTTCAAGGAAATAGATGCCGATAACTCTAAAAAGCTGTCCTATGGTAAGTAAAGTGTGGGTTGGCTGGAACTGTTAAGACTTGGCCTTGGTGCTGTAGTTCGTTTCAGGGGAAGCTCACTTGAGTGCTCAATCCAGTTCTTTTCCCCCATGTGGAACTACAATTCCTGTAGTTTTGAAGGGCGGTTGTGACATCTTAACTGGCTGGAGCCTCCTGAGATGTGTTGTATCAAGATACTGTGTAAGGCTGTTTTTACACGACCTGTAAAATCGACTGGCAACTTAAATGCAGATCCCCCTAACGTGGTTTTTGTTCTGCTTCCTGTGTTCCCACCTCCCGGACTCTGATTCTATTGCTTCTATCTGCGGTGAGGTGAGAGACAAAAAATGCAGGCTCACCTCCGTCTGCCGCAGGCAGCAGCTAATTGTTCCAGCCCGTTAGGATTCCTGTCTGTTAAAGGGGGGGACCCAACAAAAACAAACAAAAAGCGGAGGAGGGCCAGGCATGCAATGCTTTAAAACAGCAACAAGGAACAGCAACAAGGATTTTACCTTCTCCAGACCAGGTACTTGTAAAATGTCCTGGGCGCGCTTAAGTGGGCGTGGTCGTACTTTATTTTTTAAACTCTGCTGCTGGTGGGAAAACAATTTTATGCTCCGCATCTGTGAGCATTTTGCAGTGGATTTTAGGGGTCTTGTAAAAACAGCCTTAGGGGCTTCTGGTGTGGTGCATCCACAGACAAGAACTTCTTGCAAAAAAAACTGTTGCCAGGCTTTGAATTTCTGGTGTGTGTGGGGGGGGGGACTTGGCTGCATAGCAAAAGGAGTACAGTAAGCCACAGAAGAGAATAGCCACAAGTTTTTTGGGTGTCCACCCTTTTCTCATTAAGTGGCACTTACAGTCTCAACTCACTCTGAAACGTGCAGGAGAAAGGATAAAATGTTTCGGTTCGTTTCCGTTTTTTGCGAATTTTTGCAAAACATTCATTTTCGTTTTCGTTCATTTCGTTACCATTTCGTTACCATTTATTCCAATTTTTGTGATTTTTTTTTAGGATTTTAAGCAATTCACTCATATTGCAGTAACGGAAACGAAACACATGACAAAATTTCCGGTGTTTCTGTTCATTTCGTTTCATTTTAGAGACAAAACTTGTCGTTTCGTTACGTAACGAAACAAAAAAATGAAAACGGAAATGAAAAATTGTTTGTTTCGTGCCCATCTCTAGTTTTTATTTTTGTTTTAATTATTTATTGATATTCCATGTTTTAACTGGTTTAATTTTTTGATTGTAAGCATATAAGTTGTAAAAATAAATAAATATATATATATAAAAATAAACATCCCTAGTCTGGTACTTGGATGGAAGATCCCCAGGGGATCCCATGGATCCCCAAGAAGGATTGGGGAGTGTGGGGGGAAATCAGGCCAGGAACTTGGGGAAAAACAGGCTTCCATTCAGAGCCTTGTGACTCACAGCCCAGAGCTGCTGTGACTCAGCGTTGGGCGGATCCCTTCATTCCTCGGGTTATATATAAATCCTCGTGTTTCCCTTTGCAGAAGAATTCAAGAATTTTGCCCTGAAGCACCCAGAGTATGCCAAGCTGTTCACAACGTATCTTGAGCTGCAGCGTTGTCAAATGTCGACCGAGACAGAAGCTACTTTCCTGCCTGCTCCCAAAAAACCGGCGTCACCAGAGAAGACCTCGGTGCCGAGGAATAAAGTCTGCCCTCAGCATGACGAAGAGGATCATTCAAGTGTCTCTGATAAAAAAGAGGACTGAATCTAAAATATTGATCGATATTTCAGGTGGAGAGCCAGAGGGGTGTAGAGCATCGGATTGGGATCTGAGTTCAAATCCTTGTTCAGCCTCGGAGACACAATGGCAGGGGTGGGAGATGGGGGTACTGATGATAAATCTCTTGAAAATACAGTGGGAACCCCGTATCCATAGGGGATTGGATAGCCCCCCTGCAGATACTAAAATCTGTAGATAAGAGCAAATGTTAAATATATAGCATAGAAGGAGGGTGCTGGTAAACATTTTAACCTGCACTGCCAGAACTGTCCACTAGAGAGCACTAGACACCATGCAAGGTATAACGCTTTCAGACCACAGATACATAAAATCCACAGATACAGAGGTCCTACTGTATGTCAAAAATCTCAGAAGCTCTGAGTTCCCATTGATCTGATGCCTCAATTAATTGGAGAATTAATTGGATTTAAGATGATTTTTAATATAATGATTTCATTAATGAAAGAACTATTTTTTCTAGAGTTTTCTTCACATGTTGACTTTAATAATTGGATTTTCCTCAGTGGTCTAGCATCAGCGCTAGTGTCCACCCAGAAATGTTGACCTTGTAATTGCAGTAGGACCCCAGTATCTACTTGGGATAGGTTCCAGGCCTCCCCATGGATAATGAAAACTGTGGATAAGAGAGAACACCAAACCCCCCAAACTGTTGTTTTGTGATGGTAGCTTGCTTTACAGCTGCTGCTTGTGCCCGTAGCTTGCTTTAATGGCTGCTGAATTATTATTTTTTCCTCTGCCATCTGTGGATAACTGAATCAGTGTTTAATGAATCAGTGGATACGGGGTTCCTATTGTACACTGGAAAGCCATTAAACCTTTTACAATTCCTCTTTTGCAAAAGCTGTGCCTCTCGTACCTTCACCTAACTTACCTCACTGCCTTCAGGGGATCCTTTGGGACTGAAAGCAAAGTTGTAAATACTTTAATGAAAAGTGATTGATCATGTTTTCCCACCTCTCCTCCGCTCTCCATCCTTTTAATAAAGCACACAGATTTCATTTTAAAGTTTTTAAACATGCAAATTGAATAATATATATATTGATTTTTTAAAAAAAATATATAGCAGAGTTATTTTTTTCTCTTGAGAAATTCTAAATTTGAGTAACAGTATTTACCAAGGCCCTTTGGTTAAGCTGATAAATATACCCCCCCTCCCGGATCCCTAGACCTTGGTTCCTACGAAACCTAGAAAAAGAAACCAAACTTCGTTGATACTACAGTGTCTGTCATCTGGTTAAGAATGTGGGCATTTTCATCAGGATGTGAGTTGCCCCGACATTTCTTTAAGCCAAAAGGCAAGCATGGAGTTTTTGATTGAGTGAAAAAGCTGTGGACCTCTACTTTCATGACAGTTCCTGCATATATTTACTTGGGAAAAGATCCCAGCGAATTCGTTGGGATTTGGTACATAGGGTTGCACCCATTATTGGACCCAGGCTGGTTTCTCAACCATCAAGTGGGGGGGGGATTTACCCACAGGAGCATTTGTTTAATGCAAGAAAACAGACTAAGCTCAACTTTTCCAACGTGATGTGGAAAGTGTCTCTGGAAAGGCACATGATATGAAATTTGAATGCAAAAATATTTTTGACTTCATGTCCCATCACCCCCATCCAGCATGGTAGAAGGTGGAGAAGAGGAGCATTCTGGGTGAACTCGTCTTAATTGTTAGTCCACTGTATGCCAGGTCTGGCGACTGGATCTGCTTTTAAAAAGCTGGTCCAGATTCATAGTGTAAGGGTGCCCCCTTCTGGTCCAAAGTTTGCATTGCCTATCAAATTTCTCTGTAAAGGGAGATGTGCATAAATTCCTTTTCCAGAAATGCAATGCCAGAAAATTA
>JAHTLZ010000213.1:6242098-6257324 GCA_023846285.1 Phrynocephalus versicolor | reverse complement strand
AAAAAAAAAAAAAAGCTTATTTCTTTCCCAGAAGGAAGGAAGGAAGGAAGGAAGGAAGGAAGGAAGGAAGGAAGGAAGGAAGGAAGGAAGGAAGGAAGGAAGGAAGGAATTGATGGTGGGTAGATTAGAGGAAGGAAGGAGGAAAAGAAGGCAATGATGACGAATAGATGGAAGGAAGGAAGGAAGGAAGGATGGACAAATGGACCACTTTATCTGTTATCTCCTTCTTTCTCGACAGGTGTAGGCTACGCTGTGATCCTCATAGCTCTCTATGTGGGTTTCTACTACAATGTCATCATTGCTTGGTCTTTGTACTACCTGTTTTCATCATTCACCCTGGGGGAACTCCCATGGACCAAATGTGGCAACCCCTGGAACAGCCCAAACTGCACAGATCCCAGGAACGCATCGTCCTTCGTGGCAGGCACCTCCTACGCCAAATACAAGATCACGCCTGCCGCTGAATTTTATGAGTAAGTGGAGGGCATTGTTGTGGGCTTCTCCGAAAAGACTTAGTCCATTCCTGCAAGGATGCCCCTCTGTACATGAGCTCCTTCAGCACAGAAGCTTGGTTTGCCAGCAGGGGATGTGAGCTCCTTCTTATGAGGTTTGACAGAACCAGGGTGGCAGACTCCAGCTTAGATCCAGAGCACAACTCACATTGGATGGAACCCACCTCAGGTTGTTGTGAGCAGAGTCTTGAATGCAGTACTGCATTTTAACCACTGTCTTGTTAAGAGTGATCTATATCTTCCCATAGCCATTGGTGCTGGTGACCTTGAGCTGCGGATGACTCACCTGGGACATCCTGTGGATGTTTCAGAGCCTTCCATGCTATGTGATTAAATACAGCAGAAAATTCATGGGGTTTTTTTTGGTTTTTTTGTTTGTTTGTTTGAGAAACAGTGAAGGGACACATACTGGGGGGAGGGGAGTAACTAGAAAATATAGTCTTTCCTCTTATTCCCTGTACAAGAGAAGCAACACAATAACACAGAAGGACATCCAGAGGGTCGTTGTCCTTATCAAATGAGCCGAGTGACCGAAACATACATTGGTTTTCCCCTGGGCAAAGGACCTTCATTTTGCAATCAGTTTTATTAATTTTTATTAGATAATTAGGGCTTTCCGGGGAAGGAGCCTTTAAGTAAAGCGCTAGCCCTATATTGCTTTATGGCTTTTGGACAACACACTCTTCTGCTCTGGAGGGCCCACGTCCTTCTCATCACCATGGTTACCGATAAGCTCCTTGTTAAAAGGAGAGGTCTACAAATTTGGACTATAATTCCCAGGATGCCCCCAGACACCTGTGTATATTAGGAACGTCTGCAAATCACAGTCCAAGAATCTAAATCCATTTGTCTCTGTTTGAAAGGATAAAAACACAACATGAGTCATAGGGAAAGAACCAAAAGCTTCCTGAGACCATCACGGGGCCAAAGGTCACTTGCGGGAAGTCAGTCAGCAGGACATGGGCTCAACTTGTCTCCTTATTCCCATGTCCTCTAGCCACTGATCTGCAAAGCTATAATCTGCTAGAGATAATGCATCACCCGTCATGGCTGTACCCTTTCGGTGTGATTTAATTCTGAAGCCATCACTCTATATTGGGCAGTGGGTGTCATGGTCCAAATCACTGTCAAAGAGCACTTCCTTCTGAGTTTGAATTCAGAAGCCCTTAACACAATGATTTCCGCAGTATCGCAATCCCCTTAGATTTTCATGCCTGGGCCCCTGAGGCTTGCCAATCAAGCCTGAGTTCACCTTCAGATAGCCAGTCGCAAACCCGAGCAAGCTGCTAGGCAAAAGAGGCAGGTGAGAAAAACTTAGCTTGGGAGAAGCAGACATCATTTTTCCCTTAAGAGAGTCCAGCTTCTAAACATGAAGCTGGGTATCTCTTGTAGAAGCATGGAATCATAGAGTTTGGACGGTCCTATGAAACCAACCAGTCCAACGTCCTGCTCAATGCAGGAATCCAAGTTCAAGTAGATCTGATGTAATCTGATCACGATGGGTTCATTCTCTTTTTCCCTGCGGTGGGCAAATTGCTCCCCCATGCCTGAAGTTCCCACTAGGAATAAACAAACATGTTTTGGCATTCAACCAAGGATCTCCCCTATAACCTAATTTTGGTTCTGCTTGTATTTCAAGCAATTAATTGGGCTACAGGAGAAACTGAAAACCCTAGCTCTCTAGACCACTGCTGTAGAGCAATGTTTCCCAATCTTGGGTCTCCAGATGTTCTTGGACTTAAACTCCCAGAAGCCTCCACCACTGCCTGTGCTGGCCAGGATTCCTGGGAGTTGCCGCCCAAAAATACTCAAGGTGAAGAATGGTAGGAAATGTCAAGTTCACAAAGTTTATTTACTTCCCAATCTTAGGGTTATAGTGCTACCGTGTCTCCTTTTCCCCCATTGCAAGACTTGACCTTCTTGTGGGCAAGGAAAATCAATGGAGCCTTGAATCTCCCTCATGTTTTAGGAGTTGGTTGTTTAGGTTTGTTTGTTCTGGCTTCTTCTGAAAGACCAAAACTGAAAAAACAAAGTGGGCACATCCCATAGCGTCTCGGCATGTTCTTTTAAATTAAGCTTCCTGTTTAGGCTTCATATCCTTTTAGCAGCGCCATAAAGAACATACTTTCATCGACGCTCACAAAGGAGGCATGGCATACACAATGGAGAGGGGAATCTGAGAGTCAGCCTCAGTTTTACAAGGTGTTTGTGTATCTCTTATTGTAATGGCATTGCCTGCGGTTCTCTCTTAGTCTCAGAAAGTATAGATCAATTTAGCAATCCTGGCAGCCACTTTGCAGAGTAAGGGGGGTCTCTTCAGAAGATATAGTGCCACACAGCCCTGTGGACCTGATTCAGAAAAATCCCAAATTCCAACCTGAGCTATCCTGAGTCAGATAAATTTCTACAAGGTCTGGCTAAATCCGAATGGGCCACTTTGGTTTCAGGGTGAAGCAAACTGAATTTACAATCCAGTTTGGACCCAGAGGACAAATTAAATTGGATGGAGCACAAACTGAATGGAGTCCTTGGATCTCTCCCTATGGGCCTCCTGTGGATGGGTGTTCCACTGTCTGAGAGAGGCCACCAAAAAGGCACTGCCTCACATCGTGAAGAGATGTGTCCATGAAAATGGTAGGCATGAGAGAAGCACTCCTCCTAAGGATCTTAAAACCCAAGGAGGCTCATATAGGGAGATGAAGTCTTCTAGAGAGCCTAGACCAGTCATGGTGAACCTTCGGCACTCCAGATGTTTTGGACCACAACTCCCACAGTCCTTTGTCATTGGCAATATGGGCTTGGAGTTCTGGCAGTTGTGGTCCAAAACATCTGGAGTGCCGAAGATTCGCCACCACTAGCCTTGTCACATATCATGTAGAACAGTGGTGTCCAAACTCCGGCCCTCCAGATGTTTTGGACCACACTTCCCACAGTCCTTTGTCATTGGCAATACGGGCTTGGAATTCTGGGAGTTGTGGTCCAAAACATCTAGAGTGTCGAAGGCTCGCCACCGCTAGCCTTGACCCATATCATGTAGAACAGTGGTGTCCAAACTTCGGCCCTCCAGATGTTTGGGACCACACATCCCACAGTCCTTTGTCATTGGCAATACGGGCTTGGAATTCTGGGAGTTGTGGTCCAAAACATCTGGAGTGTCGAAGGCTCGCCACCACTAGCCTTGACCCATATCATGTAGAACAGTGGTGTCCAAACTTCAGCCCTCCAGATGTTTTGGACCACACTTCCCACAGTCCTTTGTCATTGGCAATATGGGCTTGGAATTCTGGGAGTTGTGGTCCAAAACATCTGGAGTGCCAAAGGTTCGTCACCACTAGCCTTGACCCATATCATGTAGAACAGTGGTGTCCAAACTTCGGTCCTCCAGATGTTTTGGACCACAACCCGCACAGCCCTTTGTCACTGGCAATCTAGGCTTGGAGTTCTGGGAGTTGTGGTCCAAAACATCGGGAGGGCCGAAGTTTGGACACACCTGATGTAGAACGTTGTGCGCCATTATGAAGACTTTTACTTCTCATTGCTTTCATTTTTTCATTCATTCTTTATTATGCGGTCCTAGACCCGATTTAAAAGCACAGAAGGAAATTTGGCAAAAACAAATGAATAAAACCAATCTGTAATACAAAATGTTAAAATACAAGCTAAAACCAGGACGTGTTAAAAGTACAGAAGGAAAAATGGTAAAAAACAAATAAATAAAACCAATTTGTAATACAAAATGTTAAAATATAAGCTAAAACCAGGACGTGTTAAAAATGCAGAAAACCGTAAGACCCAGTGCTAAGGGAAGTCAGTAGCATAACTGAGATGTTGCTTATTTTTAAACTTGATCACAAAAGCAAAAAATTTAGCCACAGATTCCGTATTTAGTTGATTTTTGCCCACCACTAATTGAGACCAATGCTCTCATTGCTGTTGTCCCTGTTCTCTAGATAGCCTGGGTGGTGCTTGGCTTCATGAGACGTGGCTTGAGCTCAAGAAGGATCATTCTTTGGCAGGACGGGATGAGGCCCCTTCAGATAGAAGGGAGGGAGGTGGGGCAGGCAAGAGACCCATGAACGCTGGCCTGTGCATGGTGAAAAACGTACCACTTCTCTGTTTCTTTTTGGTTAGACGGCAAGTGTTGCAGCTGAACGAAAGCCGAGGAATCCAAGATGTCGGCTTGCCCCGATGGCAGCTCACCCTGTGCCTCCTGATAGTGGTGATTGTTCTTTTCTTTAGCCTGTGGAAAGGTGTGAAGACTTCAGGGAAGGTAATGGCAAATGCTGTTTAATTCACAGGGCCTTGGCCTGACTCTTCATCTATCCAACCCAGTGGTTCCTAACCAAGTGGAATCCCGGTGGGTGGGGGGAATCTGGGAGATTCAACACGATTAATCAGTGTATATATTTCCTTGGGGCCCATGAGTAATTGAGGGAGAATAAACAAAACTACATAGCTGACTGGAACAACAATGGGTTTCCATATTCAGGGCGGCTCAACTCAATTCCGTGCACTAACTCATAGAGATGGGCACGACTCAGCGAAATTTTCGTTTTTGTTTTTGTTTTTTCGTTTTCGTTAGGTAACGAAACGAAAATGAAAATTTTTCAAAAAACAAAACGGAAACGGAAACGAAACGAAAAATTTTGCCGTGTTTTTCGTTTTCGTTGCGGCAAACACGTTGAACTGAAAAGAATGCTAACGAAAGAAATTTTTCATTTTCGTTTTCATTTTTTCGTTTTCATCAGGTAACAAAACGAAAACGAAAAATTTGCGAGAAAAACCCAACGAAAATGAAAACGAAAATGAACTGAAACGGACCCCTTAACGAAAAATGAAAAACGAAAAACCATTTTTTTTAGTCGTGCCCATCTCTACTAACTCACAATGAAAGGGGAAGATGTTGCAACCAGTATAATGTCATTCCAAAAAAAAAAAAAGAT
Organism: Phrynocephalus versicolor; assembly: GCA_023846285.1. Taxonomy (NCBI): domain Eukaryota; kingdom Metazoa; phylum Chordata; class Lepidosauria; order Squamata; family Agamidae; genus Phrynocephalus; species Phrynocephalus versicolor. Next base: position 6,251,869 of record JAHTLZ010000213.1, on the reverse strand, counting down.
GATGATGATGAGTTGTTTTTGTGTCCATCTTGCCTCATAGGTTGTATGGATAACAGCCACATTGCCTTATGTTGTCTTGTCTGTACTGTTAATCCATGGGTTGACGTTGCCTGGAGCCTATGACGGAATCAAAGAATACCTCAATATTGATTTCAGAAGACTGAAAGAAGCCACAGTAAGTGTTTGATGTACTGCTTCAAACTCCAAAGAAGGAGACTCCACCACCCTCTGTGGCAGCATATTCCACTGCTGAACAGCTCTAACTGTCATTAAATTCTTCCTAATGCTTAAATTGAATCTCTTTTTCCTGTAGTTTGAGACCATTGTCCCCCATTCTAGTCTCTGAAGCCATGGAAAACAAACCAGTCCCTTTTTCAGTGTGACATCCTTGTAAATATTTAAACATAGCTATCATATCCCCTCCCAGTCTTCTTTTTGTAAGGCTAAATATTCCCAGCTCCCTAAGCCGATCCTCCTCCCTTGATCTAGACATGATGCTTCTGTTGATGCAACCAAGAATCATGTTGGCTTTCTTGGCCGCTGCATCACACTTTTGACTCATGTTCAATCTGTGGTCCACCCAGACTCCGAGATCCCTTTCACAGGTACCATTTTCCAGCCAGGTGTCTCCCATGCTATATCTGTGCAATTCATTCTTTTTACCTAGATTTACCTGGTCTTTTCCCCATGCCAAACAGAACTCTATATCATAATTATATGCCAGTGTGGACATGCTCTAAGGTAGCAACTTCAACTCAATTCTGAACAACTATGAGATCAATGCATGGATGGGAGGGATTATATCTTAAATTTAGTCATTGAGACACTTTGCAAGTACAGTAGGACCCCGGTATCCGCTGGGGATTGATTCTAGGCCTTCCTGTGGATAATGAAAACCATGGATAAGAGAGAACGCCTGCCCACCCATCTCCAAACTGCTGTTTCCTGACAGTAGCTTGCTTTATGACTGCTGTTTTGAGACAGTCGCTTGCTTTATGGCTGCTGTTTCTGACAGTAGCTTGCTTTACAGATGCTGTTTGTGACAATAGCTTGCTTTGTGGCTGCTGAATTATTTATTTATTTTCCTTGCCAACCATGGATAACTGAATCAGTGGATAATGAATCAGTGGATACTGGGGTCCTACTGTTGACCCATTCTACTTGCAGCAGCAAATCCTGGATCCCGGCTTTATGTTTCATTTTATGCTAAACTATATCACAGGTCCTACCCCTCCACTCCAATAACCTTAGTTTTTGTTGTTTGAGCTTGCACTCTTATTTCTCCTTTTTGATATATGTTGTCTGTGGCTTCAAAAGAACACTAACTCCCTTGGCGAGGGTTGTTGTGGATTATCAGGCACAACAAGACCTTGAAACGTTGACTGGACAGTAAGGCCCCGGTATTGAGTTTATTTGACTGTGCTGCTTTCCCAAACTATTTGTGGTTTGCTAAATATTTTTTCCAAGAGGTGCCATCCAGTCTCTCTCTCTAAGTGATAGTGATGCGTCATTATAGGACTTTGCTCTTGCTTCCACATGAGAAATGGCAACTTTACAGTATAAGGAAGACCGAACAATCAGGGAATCTACAGACAGTCAAGTATTAACAGGAAGTTGTGTAGGGAGAACAATGAATAAAAGATGCCTGCTCTTCCGGGCGTCTCAGTTTTCACTGAGCAGCTATTGCTGTGCCTTTTGTGAAACACATGATGTGATTTCAGACGCTAGACTATACGCAGCCACCATTCACTCAACACTGCAGCAGAATCAGTTACAACTTCCTGCCCCATTGGCATTTCAAGGGCTCTGACACCACTCCTCCTATATGTCAGGGAGTGTCCAGCAAAATCAGCGAGAGTTGTATCTCATTCCTGAAATCATAAGAACATAAGAAGAGCCCTGCTGGATCAGGCCAAAGGCCCATCTAGTCCAGCTTCCTGTCTCCCACAGTGGCCCCACCAGATGCATCTGGGAGCGCACAAGACTAGATCTCTGTCTCCTGATACCACTCCCCTGCATCTGGCCCTTGAAGTACCCCGATTTTAAGCCTGGAGATGACACATCTCCATCATGGTTTGTAACCTGGCATGGCTTTTTCCTCCAGGAATCTGTCCAATCCCCTTTTGAAGGCATCCAGGCCAGATGCCATCACCACTTCCTGTGACAGGGAGTTCCACAGACTAACAATAACCTTCTCCGCTTCCTTAGTCGGGCAGTCTACAAGGGTAACAGCACACAGAATTCACTGCAATAGTCAAATTCTGGATGTGAGTGTCCTTTGGTGTATCCAAGTCAAATATGGTTAAATTTAGCCCGATTTGGCAACTATCTCCTTGTTTTAAATGTTATCCTCGTTTCTCTCGTAAGGTGGGAGATTAAATTAACAGCACACTGTTTTCTTTATGCAGGTATGGATTGATGCTGCCACCCAAATTTTTTACTCCTTAGGAGCTGGTTTTGGGGTCTTGATAGCTTTTGCCAGCTACAATAAGTTTGACAACAATTGTTACAGGTAATCCAGGCACTCTCATTCTCTTTGTTCACGTTTAACAAATAATCTTTTAGAGGTTTACTTATTCACCCTGTGTTATCTTGTTTCTAGTAAATAAATTGGAGCTCTTATAGAAATGATCTCCCTAAGTAGGAAAATGGAAGAAAAATCAAACAATTGTTTATTCTGAAAGAAGGTGTTCATTTCTGAGTTTACCATATATATGTTTTATATGTGTGCACATTCTCTATCCTTCGCTTTTCCTTCTCTCTCTCCCTCTTACGCACACACACCCATTGGCTTTGTACCTTTCCAAGGCAGTGTACGATTCAAAAAGTATTAAATCAAAGGAGGGGTAGGGAGGGGGAAAAATATGAAATGATACCAAACAAGCAGAACAGTTTAAAATAATAAAAGCAGCACAGAGCTCCATTTATTGGAGTTAAGAAGTGAAAAGATTAGACAGCCTGGGTAAATATCAAGATCTTTGCCTGGCATCTGAAAATAATTAAATCCGGCACCAGGTGAGTCTCCTTTGGGATAATATGTCCAAGCTGATTGTGGGGAAGTTACTTTTCTTTCTTTTTTTTGAACCATAGCCCCCAAATTACTCCATCCAGCATACCCACTAGTCTTATTATTGGGGGGGGGGGCACATAAGGGTAAATATTTATTTATTTATTTATTTATTTTTATTTTAATACTTATATACCGCCCGTCTTCCGGAGGAACTCCAGGCGGTTTACAAAAAAAAAGGGAAAACAATAAAAACAATAACAAGAAAGATAGACAAAGGAAGCCATCATAATAAAACATCATTATAAGACCATGAATAGAAAAAAATATTGGCGTGATGGCGGGGCAGGAAAAAAGAAAAAAAATATAGTGTACAAACGACACTTCTCCAAATTTTGCTAGCAAAACCTTCTCCATGATGGCCCCTAGATTTCTTCTACAGCATCTGGAGGAACCCTCCAGGAGAACCAGTCCAGCTGATGGGAGACCAATGGGCATTTAGGACAAACATCTGGGGCAAGGTTACTAACATTTCATCGCCATCTTTCTCTTTGAACTGCAGAGCTAGGAGGGCATCTATGGGCCATTAAGTCCATAACTTGTTAAGGGGGCAGGGTAGAGAATCAACTTCGGGCTCTGCTACCAGAAGCCTGAGCCACTGAGCTCTCCAGCAGTTCTATTACATACCTAAACAGAAGTATCTGCATTCATCAACACCCCACCCCATTAAATCTGACATCAAAACAAAGTATTTGGAGCAGGGTGCCTGTTTCTTACTGGGAAGAATTATGAAAACATTGACAGAACAAAATAAAATAAAAGACACAAACATGTGGCACCTTAAAACTAACTTTCATATTTTAATGTAACGTTTCGTTCACATGTGAACTTCTTCAGACATATATAGCAGCAGAATGAGGTGTAAGATATAATATGAGCTGAGATATACATTTCATAGCAGATATTCATGGGCTGTAGATGATATGATAGGCTGTAGCAAATAGAGGTGGGGGGTGTATGGTTGAGGGGAGGGAGGAGGAGGGTGGAGAAGAGGAGGGACGGTTAGTAGAACTGGTGAGAATCATTAAATGTTGAGTTAGAGCTGTATAATTATATAGAGAGAGCTGTATAAATGCTGAGTTAGAGCTGTATAATAATGTTACATTAAAATATGAAAGTTAGTCCTTAAGGTGCCACATGTTTGTGTCTTTTATTTTATTTTGTTTTGTTTTTCTTTGAATTTTGCCTGAAATTCTTGAAAAGATTAACACGGCTACCCTCTCTGAAAAGGTTGAGTGATTCAGGATTCTGCTTGAGCATTGCATAGATAGTTCCCCAACATCACTGACACTAGGATCATCTTCCTTTCTTTTGTCACGTTCTGTTTCGCCTCAGGGATGCCTTGATGACCAGTACCATCAACTGTGTCACCAGTTTCATCTCAGGCTTTGCCATTTTTTCCATCTTGGGCTACATGGCTCACGAATACAAAGTCGGCATTCAAGATGTGGCCACTGAAGGTAAGAAGGCTGTGTTCTCCAGTCTCCGTCCCCCAAACGGAAGTAATTCCTCTTTTGAAACAGCAGCTGCTCTCGTACAAAGGTTGGGTGCTCACCAACGTGTTCTTGAGTCAAGAATCTTGCCACATATCTAGCTGAGTCAGAGGTAAGGGTTTGATTCCCCGGTAGAGATGGGCACGAAACGAACAATTTTTTGTTTCCGTTTCCGTTTTTTCGTTTTGTTACATAACGAAACGACAAACGAAGTTTGTCTCTAAAATGAAACGAAACGAACAGAAACACCGGAAATTTTGTTGTGCGTTTCGTTTCCGTTACTGCAATATGAGTGAATTGCTTACAATCCTAAAAAAAAATCACAAAAATTGAAATAAATGGTAATGAAATGGTAACGAAACGAACGAAAACGAAAATGATTTTTTTGCAAAAATTCGCGAAAAACGGAAACGAACCGAAACGGACCCTCCAAATGACAAACGACAAGCGAAATGCCATTTTTTTTATTTGTGCCCATCTCTATTCCCCGGTATGGCTCCTCCGAAGAGGGCCAGCCTGTGTGACTTTTAAGTAAGTCAGTGTGTTGATCTTAAGTAAGCTGCAAGGTCTCAGGGTACGCCCAGAAGATGGGAATGGCAAACCACTTCTGAGTTGACCTAGAGAAGCCAGAGAATGTTCACAGTCATTTGGAATTGACTTGACAGTACCTGACTATTATTCATAGTGGTTGTTAGGTACTGTCAAATCACCTCTGACTTAGGATGACTCCTGAATGAGATTGTAGAAAGAAGAGGCTGAAACCAGCGACCAAATGTGTCATTGGGGTTGCGGACCAGAGGAAGGCAGCAATGGAGGTAAGAAACAGAAAAATATGGTGGCAGCCCGTGGCAAAGGCCAGAGCACCTGGAAACCCACCTGTCCAGATGTCCCATGAGCTCTGTTGTTGTCTCGGGTGTTTATTCCAGCAACCGCCCTCTGTCTTCTTTTCCTTTTTGATCATTGCCCTATGAATATTACAAGTCCTTCAAGTATCGTCCCAAGATCATCTTTGGCCTGGCCCACTAGATCATCCCAGGTCCTTATGCTTAGAGTTGCTACCCCACGGGAAGCCCATAAGACCTCCACTCAGAACCATGCCTTTTCAATGGCATGTCCCATTTGGTGGAATCAGCTTCCCAGTGATATTAGGACCTTGGAGCCCTTTTCAGCCTTCAGGAAGCGACTAAAAACTTGGCTTTTCCAGGCTGGTTTTGGCGTCTAATGGAGGTTTGATTTCTTTTTTTCTTTTTTTTTTTTTTGGCACTATCTTATGTCTTCTATTTTTATCTTATGTTTTCATTGATTTTAATGGCCTTATTGGTCGGTCTTTGTTTTATGTATGTTTTGTTTAGCTGATTTGTATGGACTTCTTTTGTTGGGAACCACCCAGAGTTCTACTAGAAAGCTGGATGGTATATAGGAATAAATAAATAAATAAAATAAAGTATCAAAAATGTTGCTGCCTCATCGTCATAAACAGAGAATGGGTTGATTATTTTCAAGAGGATTTTGTTTGTTCATTCTGGGCAGGAATATTTCACTTCATCCATTACACTGGTGGTGGTTATTAGCTGAGCAATGTGACTCTAGTGACACCTACTGACGGTTTATAAGCATTGAGACGTAGCAGGTTAGATTCTCAACCAAGGGACGGACATGAGGTGGGAAGAAAGCCCCTGAACTAGCCTGGCTGCTTTGGAAGCAGAGCAATAACAAAAGTAATAGCAATGGGAATAGAAATAATGCATTATGCCAAGTTGCCTTATGTTTATGACATCAAGAAACAAATGCTGTTTTCTTCTTTAGGCCCTGGATTAGTTTTCATCCTTTATCCTGAAGCTATTTCAACACTTAAAGGGTCAACGTTTTGGGCAATAGTATTTTTCATAATGCTACTCACACTTGGCATTGACAGCTCGGTGAGTATTCCTCTCTTTCCTATTTTTGTATAATAACCCTTGGTGTTCTTAGAAACGTAGCCTTAGGTGCTAAATTCATCCATCGTTCTCCTAAGGGACTATGGTTTTTGGTGACTGACCACTATACTGTGCCCCATTTCTCATGGTCTCCCAGGTTTTTGGAGGATTCAGGGAACCATATTCCACAGTCAAAAAGGTCTACTGATTTCACTAGGTGAGCTTTCCTCAACTTGATATTTTAAAGCATTGGGATTAAAGAACCTTTTCTTAAATTCCAATGCCTCACTACATCATAAAGAGCTAGTTAATTTTATGTGTGTCATAGCTAGACAACCAATTGCTCAATGCTGGAAGACAGCTACCAACATTTCAATGAATGTTTGGCAATCTAGGATATGGAAAATAGTTTTAATGGAAAAATCCACTGCCAACTCAAATCCAAGGTATCAGAATTCCAGTATACCGTAGACTCATTTTATAAAACCTGGCTTCCTTTTGCTCTGTATCATAATCATCCTACTGCCTGTTTTAGCAATCACCCCAGCCACTCATGCTGATTTATGGAACAATGTATTATGTTAACGAGTAATGCTATTTGATATGTCTGCTATGTAGATTTTGATGTTTTATAACTATTCTATGACTTTTTAATATTAAATTTTATTTTTATTAAAAAGCCTGATCTTTTCCAAATATGTTGGACTACAGTTCCCATTCACCATTCTGGGTTAGGATCATTGCAAAAATAATAACAGCAAAAAGGAATATCACCCCCCCCCAATTTAATTCAGTAGTTTAATGTAATTTGCAGCCAGATTTGTTAAAATGACATGAACGGAAGGAAGGAAAAAATTTTATTTGACTAGGCATTAAGAGGTTTTTTGAAATCCTGCTCTGCTTCAAATATTCAGAGTACTCTAACAGTTCTTGTCCTTTTGCATGCTTAACTCTGAAGTGGCATCAAGGTTTTCATCATGTCTATATTTAAATCAAGCATCAGTTTTTTTATGGGAAAAACAAACAGAGCCTCCAAAGGAGACTATGCTGGCTGACTCTTTGCCATGCTCCTGTTTGTTAATTGGCATTTTAATGGTGTTTATACATGTAATTTATTTATTTACTGTTTATTAGTATTTGTTTTGTTATATCGATCAGTTTGTACCCTGCACAGAGTACCAATTTGCAAGATGGGCTGTATACAACTCTGATACACAGACAGACAGACAGACAGACAGACAGACAGACAGACAGACAGACAGACAGACAGTGCATTAACACTTCAGCTCTGTGTATGACTCTTTAACATACAGTATGTCTAGCAGAAATCTTGAGCAAACATACCAATATAGCCAACTTATAGTACATATACGTATACACACTCAAACACACAAACATACCAAAAATTATTAGTCTCAAACTCATTGTCCCACTAGATATATAGATAGATAGATAGATAGATAGATAGATAGATAGATAGATAGATAGATAGATTAGGCCAGTGATGGTGAACCTTTTAGATAGTACCTGTTGCAAGTCCAAAATAATGGTCATTGGTCAATATACAGACAAGGTCTGAAGAATTCCAGTCCTTCCCATGGAGAAAGGAAAGATTCCCTCCCATGATGGCATCAGCTTTTCCATGATGACCTTGTATTCTTGGAAGCTGATTTGGTCCTCTTATTGTGGTGTGCAAAGAAGAACGTCCAATTCCCTTCATAGATCCCTGTGTTATATTCCAGTGAGGGAATGTAAAGTTCCGCCCATTCTCCTTTAAGGATATCTGGATTTTAAAAATTATCATCGTCAAAACTAAACAGATCACCTGTGTGTCATCTGCTCATTTTGCTGCCCAGGTGACCATTGTGGATAGGTAGATTCCAGGCCATTAGCTTCTCTTTGTATGGTAGTTTATCTTGAGGTTGGATTGAAATTGAATAATTGTTCAAAGAGCAGCACATCCTTGCTTGTCTCGTTCTTTTGTGCAAGTCCAAAAGCTATTTTCTGTCAGTTTGGGAAAACATTTTGACAATTCATAGAACAATGTTACGCTCAGGTAAGACACACTGTAGAAAGCTACTGTAATTGCTTCTGTGTTTTATAAGCTTATAAAAATAGGAGCACTGAATGGGTTTTTTGTATCTTTCTGAACAATCAGCCAGTGTTTTTATGCCTAATGTCTCTGTGTATTTTGCTGCTCAAAAGTACAGGAGAATAGTTTTATGGAGAGACTCTTTGTTCAAACAGTAGCGACCTTGAGCTCCTTGTCTTCCTCCCTTCCTCGCAAAATTCTCATTGATGTCACTAATACAAAATAGCCTGAAACAGTGAAAATGAGAACTTTAATGAGCACTCTCCTTAGTTTTTTCCATACTAGATGCAGAATGAAGAATAATGGTAAGACACAATAAGGAAACAGAAAGGATTTTTTAAAAATGCTTGCACAACGCACAATTAACCTCGTGAAAAACCCGTCCTTGCACAAAGTGGTATTTGGTCTTCAGTTTAATGGTTCGCTTTTATTTATTTTAATAGTTCAATCTATGCACAGAGGACAGGCTTTATCTGTGTCTACCAAAGTCCATAGCTATCAATGGAATCTCCCATGGCCTGAGGCAGAATTGTTTATTTATTATTATTATTATTATCTGGAGGGTCAAACAAGAGGTAATAGCTCCGGTCATCTTTTCCTTTGTTATGAGTTCTTCTTTGCTCCCTTGGCTTTTGCTACTAGTCGGTCTGTTCCAAAAAGCCAAATCATAAATGATTCTGTTCCCTGGCCCTCAAGATAATTTTTTTACGAGTCAATGGATTTTTCTTCTCTGCTTCTTCCTTAGATGGGTGGCATGGAAGCTGTCATCACTGGCTTAGCAGATGACTTCCAGATTCTCAAAAGACGCAGGAAGCTTTTCACGTTTTGTGTCTCCTTTAGCACCTTCCTGCTTGCTCTTTTCTGCATCACAAATGTAAGTATCCCTTTTGGAAGCAGGCGTGTATACGAGGGCGCTAAAAACCCATCAATGTTAAGGAATTGGAAAAGACAAATGCCATCTACTTTTAGATCAGTTGTGGCAGGCTCCAAAAACAGACAAACAGGGTGGGGCAATTTTCGGCACAGTTTGGAGAACATAATGTATGATTGGCTTATTCTTTTATTTGTTCTGCATTTTTGTAGTTCTTATTTATATGTTTGTTCACCGCCCAGAGTTCCCCCTTTGGGAAAGTCGGTGTGGTCAATAAGTGCAATAAAATAAAATAAAATAAAATAAAATAAAATAAAATAAAATAAAATAAA
>JAHTLZ010000213.1:6228283-6242088 GCA_023846285.1 Phrynocephalus versicolor | reverse complement strand
AAATAAAATAAAATAAAATAAAATAAAATAAAATAAAATAAAATAAATCACAACCACCACCAGGAACATAAATATTAGAAACAAAACAATCACAACACACACCTTGGAAGTAATGAGTTGAAAGCCAACATTGTGTGCTCTTTTACTCCAAAAATGTGTTTGTTTAGAGGAGGGAGTTCACTGATGCTTACAAACCTGTCTGCCTTTAAAAAAAAAAACTTTTTTAAAACTAGCTGAAATTAATATAGTAGTCCTTTTTATTTGTATCAGAGTGTTGCACAATTTAAAAACATGGCTGGATATGAAATAAAGGTAAAATTAGAAGCAAATTAAAATGTTGAGATAACTAGCATACTATCATTTTAACAGAATTGCCGTGCTGGAAAGGACCCCAGGCATCATCAAATCCAGATGATGTCCAGGAGCTACTGTGGGGAATCGAACTCCCAACCTCTGACTCCACAGCCCAATACTTAAACCACTGAGCTAGTTGTGAGTGAGCCGCTTCAATAGCACTAGCTTAGCCATTTTCTACATCTTCTTCTACACACGCAGTGTGGCGTACCTTGTAATGCACAGAAGTGATGCATGATTTTAGAAAGCCAACCCTCATTCCTTAGCATTTTCAGTATTGCTATTTTTCAGAAATGTTCCCAGAGTCTGACAGCTATTAGCTAGGTTTCCATTTCCCCCCCATCCATCTGGACTGAATCAAACTTCTCAAGAGCTGAAAAGGATTGAATAGGCATACAGGGAATCAAGCAAGTAAAAACCTGTGTGGCCAGAACTCTAAATCTTTGAGAATGTCCTACAAATGATGGGTTATTCATCTCACTGGGTGTTTCCTTCTTATTACTTAGGGTGGAATCTATGTGCTTACCCTGCTAGATACATTTGCTGCTGGGACATCCATCTTGTTTGCTGTTTTAATGGAAGCCATTGGCGTGTCTTGGTTTTATGGTGAGTTGGTCTAGCTGCATTGTTTTATTGCTGTCAAATTATCCAGCGCAGACATGGTAATTAAGACGCCAGAAAGAACATGGAAAATGTCTGGTTCCAACCATTGTTAGCTACTCAAGATTGGCCTGGCTACGAGGTACAAGTGAGGATTGCCCCCAATTCATTTTGTTTACTTTGACAGTATTTATTCTGCATTTCTTTTGAATTGACGTCAAAGTGGCTCACAGGGAAATAATAAAAAACAGTACCAAAATTCTGTCATGATGTTTACGTGTTTGTACATTAGCAGAGGCTCCCCACGGGGTACAGTGAATTAAATCCAGTAGTAAGTCATACCTAGGGAAGGCTCATTGTGTCACTGGACCTTACAGAGGACAATCCCTGTGCAGACCTGCACCATGAACTGGAAAAAAAAATCAGATCATGTTTTCATTGTAAATGAGATTTGTTCTTCCTAAATTACTACCTATATCAGTGGTTCCCCCTGCTTGGGTCCCCAGAGATTCTTGGACTACAACTCCCAGAAGCCCTTGCCAGCACAGCGAATGGTGAAAGCTTCTGAGAGTTGGGCTCCAAGAACATCTGGGAACTCAAAGGTCAGGAACCACTGGGACAGAGCAACTAGAGCAATGGGTCTCTTTGGTTGGCCATGGAGCCAACTGGGTGTGTATATCATTGGACAAATTGAAATACAAGAGGACCTCTGTATCCACTGATTCATTATCCACTGATTGACAGAGGAAAAAAGTAAATAAATAATTCAGCAGCTGCAAAGCAAGCTACTTTCACAAACAGCAGCTGTAAAGCAAGCTACTGTCATAAAACAGAAACCATAAAGCAAGCAACTGTCACAAACAGAAGCTGTAAAGCTACTGTCGCAAAACAGCAGCCATAAAGCAAGCCACTGTCACAAAACAGCAGTTTGGGGGGGTGTTCTCTCTTATCTACGGTTTTCATTATTCATGGGAAGGCCTGGAACCAATTCCCAGTGGATACTGAGGGCCTACTGTATGTCTCTAATGGCATGACATATCAACTGGATTTCATGGCCAAGTGATGTTAACAATATCCGTGTTTTCAACGGACAAGATATTTTCTTCTCTTTTATTAAACTAAGGTTTACTGATCATTAGAGTGGCCCATGTCATTGATCCTCACTTGTTGAGTGAGATGTTATTCCTTTATGAGAACTTCCCCTCTCTAATCATCACGTGTTCCCCCCTCCTCTCCCTTAACGTTCCCATCCCCTCCTATGAATGGTTTTAAGAAGAAACATTAAAATCATCCATCTCGGGCTGTTCACGTGTATTTCCCCCCTCCCCTTCACTTTCATTGACAAATCACAAGCCATTGCTCTACAAAGCATGATTTGTTATGGCCTCAGGCAAATGTTCAGATCGCTCACCAGTTAAACCTGGTACGGCTGTCCACCTCTTGTTTTCACAGTTCAATTTCCTCCCCTTCCCATCATGTTCTAGTTACCTAGGTGACCCTCATGAATGTCTGTTTAGCTCAGAGGCTCACTCGACATTTTAGCGCCGACCACACCGTTTTTACTGCATTTTTGTTGAACAGTCTGTATGGCAATTCAGGCATGGCTGAGACGTTTTGTGCAAAAAGACCATAACAGGCATGTTTGACATATTAATTATTATATACAGGGGCGCTTACAAATGACTGCTACATGTTAGCCTTTATTATTGTCTAAGACAAACTGTATTTTTCTTTCTTTTTGCAAATAGAGCAAATGTTCCTAACTAGCTCCTAACTAGCTAAGTTTGTTTGGGCCTGGTGGTGATAGTGAGTGCTTTGAATGACAGAAGTCAAAATGGTTTCCAGCTCTGCCCTTGAACATTTGCTCAAGTTCACTTGACTTTCTCTTCTTTGGGTCAATTTTTCTGACATCAGTTGCCTCTCCCGCTGCTGCTTTAATTCATTTCTGGAGTTGTGTTCCTCTTTGAGCTTCAAGCCACGTGTTAACGGAACATGATGACAAGATGAAACTATATACTTAATCAGATATTTTCATGTGAGGTCATAACTAAGGTCAAAGGAATCCAAATGCCAGCCTAGGTGTTACTCCCTGGATTAGAACCGCCCGCACTGAAGGCAAATGAACACTTTTGACTCCCACTTTGATTAACCCTTCCAAGGACCCAGGAGGGGTTGCTTTTTGTTATCATCACTTTTTGAAAAAGGACAGCTCGTCGTCAGTTAAGCAGAACCATGAGCAGTTCCCCAAATCATCAGGACAGTTGTGATCATGGATGTGGAAAAGTTTTCATAAGAACTAAGAACATAAGAAGAGCCCTGCTGGATCAGGCCAAAGGCCCATCTAGTCCAGCTTCCTGTTTCTCACAGTGGCCCCACCAGATGCGTCTGCAAGCGCACGAGACTAGATCTCTGTCTCCTGATACCAGCCCCCTGCATCTGGCCCTTGAAGTACCCCAGTTTTAAGCCTGGAAATGACACATCTCCATCATGGTTTGTAATCTGTGATGGACTTTTCCTCCAGGAATCTGTCCAATCCCCTTTAGAAGACATCCAGGACAGATGCCATCACCACCTCCTGTGGCAGGGAGTTCCACAGACTAGCAACGCGCTGGGTGAAAAAATATTTTATTTTGTCTGTTCTTACTCTCCCAGCCCTCAATTTGTGTGGATGTCCCCTAGTTCTGGTATTTTCGTTTAGTTTTTTTCCCTTAGTGCCTCTACCAAATGCGACTATCAGATTAAAGGATCCATTTGCCAGTATTCGGTGGATTAGTGGTAGTCCAATAATTGCAACAGAAAACATGGCAGTGACCTCTGTAGTCAATTATATCAAGTATTGTATTATTTATGGCTTTCCTATACTTGTGATCAATCTTCAGGTGTAGATAGATTTAGTGAAGATATCCAACGAATGATGGGTTTCAAGCCAGGCCTCTACTGGAGACTATGTTGGAAGTTCGTGAGTCCTGCTTTTTTATTGGTAAGCTTCTCTGTTCTTGCAGTGGAAATTATATTTCTTTTAGAGTCTTAAGGGTGAGACAATCAAAGGGAAAAGTGAGAGAGATTGCTATTAAATGAAAATCCCTAGATGTTTGTGTGTGTGTTGTGTTGTGTTATTACAGTCGTCCAAGTACTAACCAGGCCTGACCTTGCTTAGCTTCTGAGATCAGGCAAGATCAGATGTGCTTGTACTTGTGTTTAATTTTTGTTGATCAAGGGGTTCCCACATAGATGTTGAGCTGTGGTTGTGGAGAAATTTCATTTAGTAATTCCTAAAATTTGATATTTATTTATCTATTTATTTATGTATTTATTTAAGCAAAATGAAAATATTAATGGACTTTTAGTGTGTTTTAAATGAGTTCATCCATGAAAAATGTTTTTTGTTGGGAAGATTTATAAGCATTTTTAACTAGCACCTACAGCAAAGTCTAGCAATGTTTTTCACTAGTTTTTTTTTAAAAAAAAATGTTTTCCACTAGTTCTGATCATTGAGTTTTGTAAGACCATTTAGTGAATGGATGTGGAGTTTAAATAGAAATTTAAAAAAAAAAAACAGAAATGTGTTCCATTTTTCTGGATTCAGCTGTAATAAGATTTGCAGAATGAAGCCCAACACCAAGCTATGGCGATGAGCAACAGATTCTAATTGGAACAGTCAGGGATCAGGAGAAAAACATTTTAATGTAGTTTTATCCAGATGTTGTATAAAATGGGCATTAGTTCAGACTACCCTGGAAGATATTTGCGTGAATTTAGGGAAGGGCGGATTTGACTTAAATTTCATCCCTAGGCCAAAGTAGTACAAGCTCACCAAATAAACTGTATTTACAAGTGTGCTGCCCAACAAGTCTGTAACTGATTACTCTGTCAAGTGGATTGATGGCTGAATTTCCAACTTTCTGGAGATTTTGTCACCTTAAAAGTGGGTCTTTCACCTTTGGTTTATATTCTACGAGAAAGTTGTCAGCAGTAGGCTGTTGCTTGGAATATGGTAGGTTGCTAAAGAAAATGTCAATTCACACAAGGTTTTCCATTGACATCTAATACCTTTAACTTGAGACTTGAGTGACAGACCCAATAACTAACATTACAGGCAAATCTAAACCTTTGGGGGCCTTTCTTTGTGATGAGATTTGAGCCGACACTCAGTATTAAAGACGGTGCGCTAAGGACTGGTCCCCCTTGCCCCACATTGCCATTTGCACTTGCGGTTTGATTTTTTTTTTTTTTACAGGCACATTTTAAAAAGCAAATGCCAAATAATGTTAGCAGAGGCCATCGGAATTTCGTACTAATGGCAGGACCTCAAGCTTTTGGGGAATGAAACATGCCAGAGTCAGATTCAGAAAGAGTATTTTGTCTCTGAAGCTTGTGCGTCTCTTTCTGGTGTAATGTTATCGTTCTGATTGATAACCGTGTACCTCAAAACCAGCTCTAGCAGGTGGAGATGGACAAGAATTTTGTTTTGGGTTTCCTTTTTGTTCAGTTTTGTCAAAAAAATTCACAAAACTTAGAAGTGGTGGGAAAGGGGGCCAGGCAGATTTGGCTGTGAAACAATTGCGTTACACAGAATGTTCCAAATTCCTCCTAGATAGGAGAGAGAGAGAGAGAGAGAGAGAGAGAGTATGTGTGCGCATTTGTGTGTGCGCATTTGTGTGTGTGTGTATGTGTGTGTGTGTGTGTGTGTGTTTGACACCGTTCCCCCCACCCACCCTCAAGCAGAAACTGGTAAAGAAAAATCGGTCAAGGACATGAGTGCAAATAATATTTTGTGGCTATTTTTATCTTCTAATGGTCATCTTCTAAGCAGAAATAACCCTTGCAGTTCTACAGGTTGAACTCAGTTTGATCAGAATCTAGAGGACTAAGGTAAGCATAAATATAGGCTCCCCCCGTGATCATTTTGAGATTAACTGCATGCCACAATCTACTTTTGGTGTAGAGAGACTTCTTGATTATTATTTTTTAAATTCCCATTAGGAGTAAATTGAATGACGGAAAGAAAACTGATCTCTGTGTTATTCTTCCCTTCTTTCTATAGTTTGTGGTCATAGTCAGTGTTATAAATTTCAAGCCTCTGACCTACGATGAGTACGTCTTCCCACCTTGGGCTAATTCTGTTGGATGGGGGGTAGCGTCGTCATCCATGGTCCTTGTACCTGCGTACGTTCTGTATAAATTACTGAAGTCACGAGGGACCTTTAAGCAAGTGAGTCTAAAGCAATAAAATGTCATGGAAATGTTCTTTGTGAAATGAAAATCGCCAGTGTTAAGCTAAGAGTTTGCTTTCTTTAATTCCACAAACGCTTGGCGGGGAGATGACCTTTCAGAAACAGCTTCCAAGTAATTTCCCGCTTCGACAGAGGATTTGGGACTCTTTTTTTTAACTTCCTGTCCTGGACATTTGATGCTCAAGCATACCCTCAGAATCTGACCTATAATGGGGCAAATGAGAAACGCATCAGTCATAAGAATTCCGCAGATTTTTTTCCTGAAAAAATGTAGTTCAAAGCAGCTAGGGAGATCTGCGAATTAGATAAAGGAAGTTGTGGGAGGGGGGGAACAATTTTGAACCTCCCCCCTTGGTTGGTGCCATTTTCCCTGATTTCAGATTTCCTTCCTGAAAATGTTGCGTACATGAGTCACTTTGTCTGATCTCAGTTCCATCAGAAGCTCTTGAGCGGTGTTGTTTCCATCAGTGCAAGAGTTCTGGAGGAAAATGGGAGCTAGTCTTCATCCCTTGTTGTGGGATGTAACCAAATGTAACAGATCTCGAAAATGGTTGAAACTTAAATAATGGCAAATGCTTTCCAGAGTTCTCATCCTGTCCCCCCCCACCCTTCCATAGGTCAGTATCCTATTGAGCCTCCACTGCATAGAAGGTCACGCCAGTCTAATATACAGGACTGAATTGTACATTCCCATTGAGCACAGAGATTAGATTTTTGATAAGCACTTGCAGAATGGCAACACTTGTGCAAAGAAAGCTATCCCATGTTAATATGCTAGCAGAACACTCGACTCAGTTGAAGCTCGGAAGATTAGGGCAGCTTCTCTGTGTGTAACGTCTAACCCTTAAGGTTCTTGCAGAGATGGACAGGTAGAACAGAGCTGGCACCACAGTTTCCAAGCTTCCTCAATATATGGTCTAAATTTGGCCTTCAGGTTGTGTTGTGATTCCTAATCTAAACCTGACAACCAGATTTGAAATCTGACAGTTTTTACCTAACTAACTATGTAAAAGAAGGTTGAAACAGCTGTATGGATCAATGACCTGGGCGTGTTATTCAAGAGCTTTGGATAGCCCTGCCTCAGTGGTTCTCAACCTTGGGTCCCTAGATGCTCTTGGATTACAACTCCTGGAGTTCCTGGCCAACACAGCTAGTGGTGAAGGCTTCTGGGAGTTTTAATCCCAGACCATCTGGGGAACCAAGTCTGAAAATGAATATCCTACCTGATTGACTGTCAGGTGTCATCTTATCATTCCTTCCATTACCAGTGCACAAGTACCCTCTATGTATGCATTGAAATCAGTATCTATTTCCTGATTTCCTTCCTCTTTCTTCCCCTCTCTTTAGAGACTAGCTTATTGCATTACTCCTGAGAATGAGCATCATCTTGTACAAGAAGGGAACGTGCGACAATTTAAGGTGAGTGTTCTCCTGCCTTTGAGGTCTTCATGATGTAGGTCAGTGGTGGCGAACCTTTGGCACTCCAGATGTTTTGGACCGCAACTCCCACAGTCCTTTGTCATTAGCAATACAGGCTTTGAATTCTGGGAGTTGTGGTCCAAAACCTCCGGAGTGCCAAAGGTTGTTCTGATATCCACCACTTCTCTTGTTCTTGGGTGCTTCATGAACTTCTCCTCTTCCCTTTGATAGCCATCTAGTCAGTCCACCATCAGAAGATCTTGTCCTGGTTTTATCCAAAACAATAGTCCTCATCCATTGATCTTCCAGATCACATAATTACAAAATGGGGGGGGGGGCAATACTTGGCTCAGTAATAATCTGAGCAAGAAGGATCTTGGGAACCTTGTAAATCACAAGCTGAATATGAGTCAGCCGGGCAATGTGGCTGTGAAAAAGACAACTCCTATCTTAGACTGCATTAGCAGAAGTCTTGAAATCCTGTACTAGTGTCCCCATCAAAAAATACATGGCACTGGTTAAGCCTCGCCTAGAGATTAGGCCTCACGTAGAGTGCTGTGTCTAGCTCAGGATACCACACTTGAACAAGGATGCCAACAAAATGTCTGGGCATGTTTAGCTCTCAGAAAAGACATCTGAGGGGACATAGGATAGCAATTTTCAAAGACTTGAATGGGGCCAGACCAGATCTCAGGCATCTCAGAGTGCAGGGCACATAATAATGGACCCCAGCTACGGGAATCCTGGTTTCAGCTGAAGATCAGGAAAGCCTCTGAACTGTTAGAGCGGTACAACGATGGAACCAATTAACTTGGGTGGTGGTGAGCTCTCCAGCACTGGAGGCATTCTAAAGAAAATTGGGCAACCATCTCCTTTGATTTGGATTCCTGCACTTAGCAGGGGATTGGACTTGATGGCCTTATACGCTACTTCCAACTCAATTATTCTATGATTCTATGTGTTGGCCTTCAGTTGCAAGAATCCCTGACCATTGGCCACTCTGGCTGGGATCATATCAGAGTTCAAGTCCAAAATTGCTAGAAAGGGATGGGCATTTCATTTCAGAACCAGTAGGTTACGAAACGAACCACGCGAGCCCAGGTGGTCCTCGGAACCAGCTGATACACGCAGATCCAATTGCTTTACTTTTCTCTGTCTCGCGCAGGGTTAAAATCCAACGAGGAAGCATGCTGCGAGGTCATCTGTGCTTGATCTGTGATGCTAGCCAATCAGGAGCTGTGCAGGAACAGGCATCATCCCGCCTCCCTCTCTGATTGGCCAGCAGCATGGAGCAGGAAAGATGATGTTGCAGCATGCTTCTTCATTGGATTTTATCCCTGCGCGAGACAGAGAAAGGTAAATCAACTGGATCTGCATGTATCCGCCGGTTTTGAGCACCACCTGGACTCACGTGCTTCGTTTCGTAACCTACTGGTTCCGAAATGAAATGCCCATCCCTACTGCTAGACGAGAACTTTTGATATAGAGGGAGCCTAAATAATTGTTCCAAAGCAACAACCCTATTTTCTTTCAGTAAGTCTCATGCCCTAACCCTAAAAGTTGTTATGTTCAGAAGCTCTACTTGTTTTTATTTCTTGCCTGTTAATTGCCCTTGTTAATTCTATGGTGCATCTACCACTCTGCACCATTGTCTTAACCAGATGTGTTCATTTGGAGAACTCCAGTGGTATTACAAGCAGTAAGTGTTTCTGCCCACAAATCACTTCCGCTCCACTCTTACAGCTCCGACATTGGCTGTCTATATGATGACTGGGCAAGCTGAAGCGAAAAGCCAACACTTTACAAAGCTAAGTTGGAACTACCTGAGAAGCCACCACAGAAGTTCTCACCCATGCCTGTTCCTGGTTGGTTGGTTGGTTGGCTGGCTGGCTGGCTCAGAAGATCTTCTCCAGAATTCTTTGTGTGATGATCCATCTTCCAACCTCCTTAACTCCCAGCTGATCAGCTCATTTAAATAAACTTCCCAAATACTGTTTATTTTTACTTTCAATATGCCTCTTAGCATGGTCTGGCCTTGGTCTTAACCAACAACAGTCCTCTGTAGAAGTCAAAGAAGCACAGACTGGAGAAGACTGATCAGTGCTTGGTTTCCTTCTGTTTCGTCTGGGGCAGGGATGTCAAAAATATATTTTAAATCATTCATTTCCTTTCCCTTTTTCTTTTAAGACATGACAGAAAATTTGGTGGGCATTAGATAGCCATGTAAAAGTGGGATCCTTAGCAGGATACATATGTTTGTGTCTGATTTGGTGGTGATATCATGGGGTCATAGAATTAGAGGTCATCTACTCTGCTTCCCCTTTAATGCACGGTTGTGATGACTACTTGAAAACATTCTCAGCTCCTTTCCTAGTCTAATACTGTCCGCCAAGGCTTCCCACCTGAATCAGTGACATTTCTCAGCTCCCTAAAAAATTAGATTATAGTTTTTATTCCTCTCCCCGCTTTTTTGGAAAAAAAATGCCTATTACTCTGCACAGCAGACTGCCCAATCCTACATTGCTTAATGCCCTTTACAAGTTAATACTGCACATGAAATATCCACGCTGGGTAGGAACTGTAACAATCCTGCACTCCCTCATTTTCAAATTAACCTGACCTCTAGTCGCTCGTCTATGGGTCAAACTATACATTATAGATAAAGCAGGCGATCTTTGCTAACCTGTAATTTGACCTCTCAAGAAACATTTATTCCTTGTATGGCTTACAAATTAATTGATTTTGTTCTGAGGTTGGTTGTCAGGAGGAAAGCACACATTTCCTCTGTGGCTGTGACTACTGAGTCACAAAGGTCTGCTAGAACTGCATCCTCTGCAATGCTACCCAGACTCCAGGTTCTAATGGTACATTATCTGTGCTGTACAGTTCCACCCTCTGTGTGAATGTTTCACAGAGTATATCTACACTATGTCATTGTAGCATTGTGATACTATGTTTACTGTCATGGCTCTGTCTTGGGTAATCCTGGGGTTTGTAATCTTGTGACGCCCTTAGAATTCTGAGCTGGACAGCAATCAAGTGAAGATGCGGAACTACAGAACAGAATTTTAAGGATCAAACACCTATGTGTACACAAAGAAAATTAAGATTTTCTGTAGGATGATGCCATGGCAGCTAGAGAGGTATTGAACTGTTGTAATGATGTAACATAGATTCATACAGACATTGATTTCATCCTCACTTATTGTAAGCATTCTACCTCACCACAGATCTTCACTCTGGCATTTGAGTAGGCATGCTTAGGGTGTATTGATGCCTCTTTCAGAATCAAGTGTAGAACGAAGTTTGGCAGTGGTTTGGGGACCAGTTTTGTCTCACCCCCTTTTTCCTTCTGCACACCTGCTGAATGTTGTCTATTTTGATGGCCGAATCTAGACCTCATTGGACTCTGGAGTGCCTTAACATCATTCCACATTATAGCCATTCTGAATCAAACATCTTAGTTTGGGGGCCTGGTCGAAAGGGTTGACTTGAGGAGCTTACGGGGGGGGGGGGGCTGTTGACTTTAATTTCAGAGCAAGAGCTCTCCAGGGTGGTGAGCCCTGCTCCCATAACAGATTCAGCTCCATGGAGAGTACCTTTAAATGTCAGATCAAAATGCAGAGCAGATCCCTAACCGCCTCCATGGGGAAGAAGGATCTATGGAGGTGGCCATCCCACTCTTTTACATGCAGTGCCCCCCAGCCCTTTAACTAATTCATTTTATAAATGTTGTGTACAGAGGGAAATTCTGTAGGTTAGGGCATTGGATCCAGGATCTATTTTTCAGTGGAAAACCAGTCCATGTCTGATAGACAGCTAGCCTCACTGGCACTATTCCGAATTCTTTAGCTGCACCACCAGGGCTCACACCTAATTGTTTTGGGTGGTGGCACCAGCAGCCCCATCCAGGGTTTTGCCAGTTTAAAGCAAGACATGTGTGGTGTGGTGGCCCCATGAAGCCTTGTTTCCATATACCCCAGGGACATCACTTGACTCAAAATGAACAAAAAGCCATGCACCCTTTGTACACAGTCTGAAGGCAAGAGTAGATCACCAGCTTATGTATAAACTCCCAAAAGTTGTCCTCCAAACATCAGGCTCAGCCTTACCAACATAACACGGAGAAAGAGCTCCTCTGTAGACGAGAGCTTTGAGAATCCCTCTTCCAGAATGCCCAGGTGTGTGAAAGTTATGGGATCTCCATGTCTCGGTGATAAAAGTCATTGACATCTTGTCAAAAGTGCATTGCTGAACCACTTGATGGACATCACCAATGAAAAGGACGTGGGGCCTCCATGCTTTAGTTTACAAGCTTCCTAAAAATTATTTATTTATTTATGTATTTATTTTTACAACTTATATGCCGCCCACTACCCAACGGTCTCTGGGCGGCTTACAATCAAAAAATTAAAACAGTTAAAACATCAGATATCAATAAATAATTAAAACAATAATAAAAACCTTACACTAAAATCATTACACTAAAATTGTCATCAGAGGACCCACAGTCTATATTGTATCAATTAAAAAACTTCTGGAACAGGAAGGTTTTTACCTGGCGCCGAAATGTCATCAGTGTTGGCGCCAGGCGGATCTCAATTGGGAGGGCATTCCATAGCTTGGGGGCAGCTGCCGAGAAGGCCCTATGTCTGCAAGCCATCCCTCTCACCTCCTTGAGGGATGGCTCCTTCAAGAGGGCCCCCTGGCTCGATCTTAATTGCTGGGTAGGTTCGTATGAAAGGAGGTGGCCCTTCAGGTAAAAGTAGCCTGCTCCCCATTGAGCTAGAGGCAGGATAGTGGATAACACTGATGCTTGGTATGATGATTGACTCTCTCCCTAAAATGTTCTTTCCCAAAGCAGTGCAAAGCATGACCAACCAATTGGCCTCATTTTGCAGATGGCATGAAAATGCTCCCTTGATCCTCCATCAGCTCAGCACTACGTGATATCTGCTCGCTAGCTCATACCCAACTGGTATTGAAGCCAACCCTGTCCCTCCCAGTTTGAACAGCATCCAACCTTGAGCTGACAGGAGGGAGGGAAATATAAAACTTCCCACATTCTCTGGTTGTGTTTCTCTTTGGTTCAATGCCCGTGCGCTTTAAGGGTAGTTTATCTGCTATCATCCATTTCATAGACACCTTTCTCCAAATGTTGCACACATTTGACATTGTTGACTTTCCAAGTTTGCCTTACTGAAAAGAGGTTGATCATGCTACTTTATTTGGTCGAGGGGTTTCTTTGAGACTATTTCTTCCTTTTTAATGTTTATTTTATTTTATTTTTGGCTTGCTTTATAATGCCTTTTTATAGCAAATGGTTCAATAAGGGTACCTCTATGTATATGTATATTTTTAATCAGTCAATGTCTTTTCTGTTTCACAAGACGAAACACAAATGTATATTGTAAAACATGACATCTGAAGCTTTTATGTGTGGAAGTCCCCTGTCAAATCCATCCCTCCGTTCTAAATCCACCCGATCAGCCAAACTGGATTGATTGACCTAGTTTGGCAGGATGGTTTGCCTATAGACCCTTAATGTAACATTAAAACAAGGAGAATAATGTGTTGGCATTGATAGTGCTGTTATCTGCAATGCAGTATTCTCCTAAGCTGCCTTAATATGATAAAGGAAGTCCTGTGTGTTTGTAGTCTATATTCTCCACATGCCGGTGAGCATTTTTCTGTGCAAGTGTCGGATGTTATGTGTAACCAAAACAGTGCGGAGTGGGAGGCAGAACATACCTGCTTGCCCCGATTCATCATCTGCATGTACAAAATGCACACAGACCTGTTTCACATTGCGTTTCTCATTGACCGAGTTGTTCTGGATCACTTCCCCCATCCAAAATGGACCAGGAAGCGATTGCAGATCCCTTCTGAATTCAACAAAGACTCATTTTATTACAAAGGATAGAACAGTGGTCCCTATAGAAGTTCTGAGACTGCCACTCCCAGAAATCCTTGCCAGCACAGCGAGTGGTGAAGGAAGGCTTCTGGGAGTTGTGGTCCAAGAACATCTGGGGAATGCAAAGTTGGGAACCGTTGGGACAGAGCAACTAGAGAATACCAAGTAACAGATCTCTCTGGTTGGCTATGGAGCCAACTAGGTGGTTTTAGGCAAATCTCTCTCACTCTATTGCATGTCTGTGAAGATTCTCAGTCATCCAGGTGAATTTATCTGGAAGTTGA
>JAHTLZ010000213.1:6201390-6228243 GCA_023846285.1 Phrynocephalus versicolor | reverse complement strand
CAAAAAAGAAGTCCAGTAGCCATGACTCAACTTCCAGACACTCTATCGCATAAGATTGCTGTGAGAATAAAAGTAGTCCACCCACATAGAAACAAGCCCCAGCTCTTTGAAGGAACAATGGGCTTCAAGCATGGTGAGCAAATGAGAGCACAGCCAAATGGCTTTGGAGGCATTATGGAAGTTGGGAGATCTTCCACACATCACATAGTTCTTTCAAGGAAAAAACCCTGCTTGTTTTAACTCATTCACCACTAGAGATGGGCACAAAATGAACAATTTTTCGTTTCCGTTTTTGTTTTTTTGTTTCATTGCAAAACGAAACGACAAACAAATTTTATCTCCAAAATGAAACGAAATGAACAGAAACACCGGATATTTTGTCGTGTGTTTCGTTTCTGTGACTGCAATACAGTGAACTGCTTTAAATGCTAAAAAAAAATCACAGAAAATTGAAATAAATGGTAACGAAACAGTAACGAAACAAATGAAAACAAAAATGATTTTTTTTGCAAAAATTCACAAAAAACGGAACCGAACCGAAACGGACTCTCCAAATGACAAACGACAAATGAAACGTCATTTTTTTTTATTCGTGCCCATCTCTATTCACCACTGACATAGGCATTCTCCCAAGCAATATACTATATATATCTAGATTGGACCCTCTTCATATATTACATGTTTGAACCCAACCATTTCTTAATTTCTTGCCATCTTAACCACCTTCACAAGCATGGGAACAGTTCTGCATCCCTCGATATGGAACCAGGGATAGCTGTGTTTTGTATAATTGACATAAGTGTGGTGTATACACTGGTTGAATATATTCAAGATGTCGGTCAAGTTGTTAAGTGTCCAGTACCTGTCCTCTTTTCTTCCCCTTCCCGTCTTTTGGTGTATCATTGTAAATAAAAAACGGGTTTTGCTATTTAAAAAAGTAAATAAAACTGTGCACTGTAAATGTTGAAGCTCTATTTGAACATGGTGTTACAAAGTCTTATTTAAGTTGACATAATAATATGCACTATGAAGAAGTATACTGTATACAATAAAGATTATCTTCTGTACCAATACACTGTTTACTGGGTGTTTTCTGTTTCTTGTTATTGTCATTGTTGTCATTGTCATCATTAATATTCAAATCTGAAAGGTACCAATGTATGTCCTAGAATAGGAGAGGACAAAGAACAATCGACCCCTGGTCGTGTCATCCCAGGCCTCACACCCATGAAAAAAAACACACACACACAGATAAAATTATGAATACTTTCCCAGAAACTGTGGAAGCACAATTTGCAACTGAATGCAAATCCAGTCCTGTTCCTAGGCCTATTTTGGGACTAGAATTATCTTGCTTTAGAAATCAAAAGTTATAGTCCAGTCTGTTTTTCTTTTTAAAGTGGGAGCTATTTTTGAGCCTCAAACAAGCTGAGGAAAAGAATTAAGCAAATCAGACCTCTCTGAGACCTCCCAAAATCAAAATGGCCCTTAGAGTCTTCAAACCTGCCCATCTCTGATACTATAGTATAACTGGATCATTGTGTTTCCTTAGGCCAATGATGGTCTCTCACTGCCCTATGTCCTAGGGCTGTTGTGAGAATGAAGATCATAAAAAGAGAACCATAGGTTCTGTCTTGAGTTCACTCGATGAAAGAAATGTAGCACATAATAATGCAACAGAAAACGATATGAAATACTACAAAATAAAACAAGGGTAAACATTAACATGCTATCTGCATCAGAAGAAGTTGTTTTATGCACGCATTTACCATTCAGCAATTACCACTACCACTACCGCCCATCCGTCACACTCTAGTTGTGCCACTGGTTTTCCTAGTTGGAGGTGACAACACACCCAGAGTGCACCAACTTGAAGAAAGCTGCTGCTCTCGAACATATTGAAGGTGTTTACACCACTGAGAAGTTATTCACAGTTTTACTTGTTCATTTCATTTGCATCCCAGTTTTTGTCTAGTAAACTCAAGGCTCCTTACCCTTCTGAAAATTGAGCCACCAATGTTCTAGCCAACTGGCACCAGTAAAAATGAATGTCCTCAAAGGAGTGGAAGACTGTTTAGGCACATGGTTGGGTGGCTATTTTGGTACACTCTTGGGGTCTGCTGAGCATGCAAATGGACCCCCCATCTCTCCAGAATGAACCAGTGCCTGAAAATGGTATGCGCAGCTGTGTCACATTGAAGAAGGTCCCCGACAAGCAACTGGATTCACCTACTGTCAACAGAATTCTCCTGCTCATCAGTACTCCCTAGTCTTGTGTTCCAGACAACAAGTTCCAGAAATCTTGGTCAACATTGTTCTCAGAGAGCAACTCCCAGAAATCTTGGCCAAAATTGCTACTAGTGCTGAAGGTTTCTGGGAATTTTCACCCAATATTCTCTGGGGACACAGGGCTGGGAACCATTGTCCTAGAATTAGACGCATGACTCAGAAAACAATTTCCTTACAGAATTCATGTCCCAGAGTGCCCAAGCCAACATGGCTGGGAGTTGTATCCCAAAGGAGTTACTTTCCCTTGGTGTACCTGTTTCTGCAAGTATCTAGTGGTATTTGCAAGTACACTGCACCATTCTTGGTCCAGGCCTCTTGACCGACAACTGCTCTCGCTGCCAAACCCTGCTTTTGTGAACGTTCTAGTTCTACTCTGTGCTTTCGCCAACATTTAAATCTTGCTCTTCACCCATTGGGACCAGTCCTAATTGACGCCACTGAAATCAACAGTAGGAGGAAAGCAGAATATAGGGGAAAGCTGACATAGGAGGGAAGAATGGGCCAGAGGAAAGGAGAGGATGGAGAGGATGGAGAAAAGAGTGACCACAGGAGGAGAGTACTTGATTTGCTAGTTTTAAGAAGTTGGCAGTATCTGTTGCCTCTCTCTTCTCTATGTCCCCACAAAAGTCCTTTGCAAATTATGGGCCTGGTAAATCAGCAAAGATCAAGGAGATCCTTGACCCTGGTACTGTATCGTGTCCAAGGCGGCTGCCGCTGGAACACCCTGCCATACATAATGAATGATGCAGAACTAAATGCTACTAAGCAGGACAAGGGCACCCGGGGGGGGGTCTCAAACTGATGAGTGCATTTCTTGTGGTAGGTGTTGCATGAAATCAGTAACAACCACCTCAAATACACGCCCTCCCAAGATTCGAGCAAAAGCCACACAGCTGCTTTTAACTAGTTCTGATACACAGCAGCTGGGAGGCCAGATGTACCCAACCGAAAACGTGAGAGCAACAGGTGGACTGTTATACAAGGTTTCATTTTTAGGATCCTTTTTCACAGAACAGGCATTTCATTCCCAAAATTTGGATTTTTGGGGTTGGGGGTGGGGTGTGGTTTTGCTTTTCATCCCAGCCCCTCCCCCCAGCTGAGATGTTCCATTTCTGCCACACACACTTTCTTTCCTTGATCCAACCCTTTTGCATTCAGCTTACGGTTCCTCAGAGAACTAATGCAACACAGCTGCAAAGGGCAAATGTTCAACCCATCCAAGGGTTTCCAAGTTCTCAGGAACACTACCGCCAGTGATGCCTTGCAGCGCCAACTCAGAAACTGATGGGGGATCCATGAAGTTACCCATACAATTTGTGGATATGGAATGTTTCACACATTATAAATAGGGATTTGAAAATCTGGTATTCAGATTTTCTGAAGCCCACTTGCATTCTTATCCCATTGTGTTGTTCCTGTAAGGTTCCCAGACATTGTTCTAAATCCAGTTTTATTTCTTCAATTTATTTCATTTCATTTTTGCAGACTTATATACCACCCAGCTAGGGGTGGGCACAATTCCAGGTGGTTAACATAAAAAAAGCCCTAGTCACTATAAATATAATGTAACCAATAAGCATATCAAATCATCAAATAAAAACAATAATACAGTGGTACCTTGTATAAAAGAATTAATTTGTTCCAAATGAAATTATGTTAAGCAAATTTTCCTTTATACAAATTCCCATAGGAATGCATTGAAAACAGTGCAATCCCATTTTTATGTTGTACGGATTCTCCCCATAGGCGATTCTGTTAAGCAAATTTCCCCTATCTCCAGAATTTTTATGTTGTACAGATTTTATGTTATACAAACTGTTTGTTATACAAGGGTCCACTGTAGTATACTAACAAGGCAATCTTAATTAAAAAACAGGCCTGTGGTTTGGGTTCGAGTTGATCAGAGGCCTTTTCCATTGACAGAAACCCCTTATTCTTATCTCAGAAATTCACAAGTCTGACAGAAGAGCTGGTTGCTACCACATCTGCTGTGTTAGATAAGATCAGGTAGGAGAATAAGGGGGGGGGGCAGATAAGAGACTGGGTGGGGAAGACCTTATTACAGATCAAAATCACCTCAAGTCCATGGAAATAACCATCATGCAAGCTAAAATTTAGACCAAGATGAGGGGTGCCATGAAAAATTTCCAGAATCCCAAGTTTGGGAGTGACTTGGAGGTCAGTACAACTTCAGTTAGCTGCCTAGATGCCCTGAGCACATCTGATCTCACCTGATTTCGGAAGCTAAGCAGGGTTGGACCTGGTTAGTGCTTGGATGGGCGACCACCAGGGAATACAAGGTGTTGTAGGTGCCTGGAGTAGGAACTAGCAAACCACTCCAGTATTCCTGCCAAGAAAAACTCCATGGACATGGGGTCATGAAGAGTCAGTCACAACTGTAACGACACAACACGCGCGCGCGCGCGCGCACACACACACACACAAAGCTTCAGCTAGGCCAGTGTCATCTCAGATGGTTTCTGCCATCTTGGTGAGTTATGATTATGGCCTAAAGTAGAGCTAAAATACTGTAGCATGGACACAGTTTTAGGTTTAAAGGACAAAGGAGTTGGAATAGAACATTCATTGTGGGTTGGTAGAAAAATATGTCTCTCTTATCTGTCTGTCTTAGACTCTGGTAAAATACACTTTCACATATACTGTACAATAAAAGAGCATCTGGTTCTGTGTGAAGTGGGTCAGCTACCTTGATCTGAAAACTTGACAGAACAAATTTCTCAGCCGTCCCTCCTCACACATTCCAGCAAAAAGGTGCTGCCAAAATTAATGTAGCAAAGCAGAGCAAAGCAAAATGAAATTAATTTTTAAGAAGCCCTCAAACTGGATTGGATTCTGAAATACCCCTAGCAGTTGGCCTGATGGGAAATATTGGATCAACCAAGCCATCTGTTGCACTGTGACATAATGAATTGCTTTGTGGCAAATTATCCTCAATCATAAATCATTATCGTATGGTTTAATAGCAATTGTGGAGCCTCCTTAATAGCCATCTAATGAAACGTCTGATGGGAAATATTTTGTTGAGATTGTTGTTGTTCTTGGCTTCTAGAAGACAGACGGCTTTACGGCTACCCAGAGCTTGAGAGAACCAGGGAGGAGAAAGTCTTGGTTTTTTTTTAACTTAGAGACAAATAGTGAAAAGGAAGGGAGAAGGTCCATTTCACTCTGACTAAGGATGTCAACAGCTGCCTAGATGCCCTAAGCACATCTGATCTCGCCTGATTTCGGAAGCTAAGCAGGGTCGGCCCTGGTTAGTACTTGGATGGGAGACCACCAGGGAATACCAGGTGTTATAGCTGCCTGGAGTAGGAACTGGCAAACCACTCCAGTATTCCTGCCAAAAAAAAAAAAAAAACTCCATGGACATGGGGTCATGAAGAATCGGTCACAACTGTAATGACTCAACACACACACAAGGATGTCAACAAGTAATGTGATGATTTGGCTCCAAAACTGGACCTCAGTAACCTGGTTCATGAAGGACAAGGGTATCAATGGCTATTGTTATGGATGCCTAAGGACAACATCTGGGTTGGAGAGATAGGAAGGATATGAGGAAAGGCTAAAACATTTGGGGCTCTTTAGTCTGGAAAAAAGGCGCCTGAGGGGGGATATGATTGAGACATACAAAATAATGCAGGGCATGATAAAGTGGATAGAGGGAAGCTCTTCTCCCTCTCACAAAATACCAGAACTAGGGGACATACACTCAAATTGAGGGCTGGGAGAGTAAGAACAGACAAAAGAAAATATTTTTTCACCCAGCGTGTTGTTAGTCTATGGAACTCCCTGCCACAGGATGTGGTGATGGCATCTGGCCTGGATGGCTTCAAAAGGGGATTGGACAGATTCCTGGAGGAAAAGTCCATCACAGGTTACAAACCATGATGGAGAGGTGTAATCTCCATGCTTAAAACCAGGGGACTTCAAGCGGACAGATGCAGGGGAGTGATATCAGGAGACAGGTATCTAGTCTCCTGCGCTCCCAAAACACATCTGGTGGGGCCACTGTGAGATACAGGAAGCTGGACTAGATGGGCCTTTGGCCTGATCCAACATGGCTCTTCTTATGTTCTTATATCTCTCAATGTCATTTGCAGGGAATCGTAAGTGGGTAAAGACATCTGCTTGGGAATCCCCTGAAGCAAATGGGGAGCCACTGTGTGAGACAGAATGCTGGACTGGATGGGCTGTGGCCTCACCCAGCAAGGCTGTTCTTATGTTCTTATGTTCCTTGCCCGTTTCAAACAGCTAACCGGAAGCACATGTTTGGGAAGAGCAATGCTGGAATTTTGGAAAGGACGCCTGGCATTGAATCAACAGCAAAGAGGCCCAGTTAGCAGGGCACGGAACGTTTGCTCAATATGTTCCACCACACTTGCCTCAAAACTTTTCTGATTCGAGGGCCAAACAGATCTCATTAACATCGCTGGCAGAAAAAGAACATACTGGATAAGCTGCAGAGAACACAACTATTTACCTCTTGGAGATCGGGCAAGGGCTGTGGATGAAGTCAGGGATGCTCCGCCAACATCTGGAAAGCCACACACGATGCTGCGTGGAGAGGGCATGCAACCGTGCATTCTCCCCAAAGCCTGCAAAACAATTTCATCTGCCTGTGCCCATCAAGACTCAACCTCTTCCCACCTCTGGCATATACCTCTTATTAAGCTAGGCATTCAGGAGACAATGTCTATGTTGCTTTTATTGGTGGCCTATTTGTTTTCAGAAGAGTTGAAGGTCAGGTGAGGTTGAATAATAACGAAGGACAGAACTCATGTGACGTTACCTTTAGAAAACACGGCAGCACCTGAGCACCGGGTGGAAAGTCAGTGGGACAACAATGACTAATGCAAATCTCATAAAATAGACTGTCTACAATTCAATGGATTCCCCGTCAATGCTAGATCAGTTTCTGAATAACCAGAGCCTCTCGCTGGTTGAGACGGAATTCTCCCTGCCAGCAGTTGTTCTTTTCCTCTTTCCAAAAATCCGTTTTTGCTCGTGTTTGCTTCTTGTCCTGGAGTACTGCTTGCATTTATGAAGTCAGTCAATGCAATCAAGGATGGTGGACCATCTAAAAGTTATGAGGGATGGAAACTAACATGGAAAACATAGTTTCGATGCAATCACACAAGGAGATCACAAAGTTATATGTGGCTAGTACTGTACAATTTTAAAAGCAAACAAAAAAAAACCCCACCAGATCCAATCCCACTCTGCTTAATTTAACACTAAATCGCAGCATTTCACCTGGATATTTTCTAGGATAAAAAACTGTTCTTTAATCTGTTCGTTTTTGTCCCAATCATCCTGTATCTCCTACCTGATGGCAACAGTTCAAAAAAACAAACAAACTGTTGTCCGGCAAGGAACCATGCCTTCTCAGAGGTGGCTCCTTTGTTTTCAAATGAATTGCCACCTGAGATTTGTCTGGCCCGTTTCCTGGACATCTTCCAGAAATCTCAAAATATGTTGGCTGGTTGCTGGCTGGTTGGTTGGTTGGTAGGCTTTTTAAAGTATGCCAAAACTTCAACACTCTGTTTCGAGCTTGTGTTATTTACCTGGAAATAAATAAATAAATAAATAAATAAATAAATAAATAAATAAATAAATAAATAAACAAACAAACAAACAAACAAACAATCTTTACAGGTGACATCTGCTTCATCTTTGCACACCAACAAATCTATCAAAAAGCAAACTTCCTCCCAGTTCTGGCTTATACAGTACTTGTGATAAGGGAGAGATCTCGTTATTCCTTTCACGGAATCATTAAGCAACGGAGGCATAGCACAAGAAGCAAACGTTAAAGCCTTCTGGAATTTGAATATAATTTGTATTTACCGATGACAACAAGAGGTACAAGAGCGCCTGGCAGGATGAAATTTTCCCCGCCCGGCCCATTTTCTTTTCAGTCTGCATCCCCACCTCTCCTTGTTATCCGATGCGAGGAAAAGGTCAGGCGGGCAAAATTCTTTCAAATTTGGTTAAACAATAAAAGTCAGCAAAGTGAACACCAACCTCAGCATAATTGTTGTGGCTTTGAAAAAGCTTAATCCGATTCGAGAGAAGAAAGGAGTGTTTGGAGAGCCAGCTCGCATCGCAAACTCGTTCAGACAATAGTGACGCTAATCTAATTGGCGAGATGTTAATCCGTCTGGTTCCTGAGCTAAAAGCTACTATTGTCAAGGAAGACCTTGCAGAGTAATCCAATTTGAATATTTTAAGACTGCATAAAAACAAACCCTCAAAGGGCACCTTTGCCGAGGATAGCCGTTGTCCAAAATGTGTACTTGCGAGAATCAATTTCTCATATACTTCAGAGGTTTGATTGAAAACGAGGATTATATTATTGGTACCCAAGGAATAATTGGTTTACAACAGCTTACACAAGGGGTTGGGTGCTTGCTCCTCTCTCTTTAGTCTCTTCAGAAATGTATACCGAGACGTTCCAACAAATTTCACCCAAAGCACAATTTGAAAGCAAATGTACAGGTCCCTTGCTGGCGAAACATTGGAGCAAGTTCTGAAAGAAAATATTTTTTCACCCAGCGCATTGTTAGTCTGTGGAACTCCCTGCCACAGGATGTGGTGATGGCATCTGGCCTGGATGCCTTCAAAAGGGGATTGGACAGATTCCTGGAGGAAAAATCCATCATAGGTTACAATCTTGATGGAGATGTGTCATCTCCAGGCTTAAAACCGGGGTACTTCAAGGGCCAGATGCAGGGGAGTGGTATCAGGAGACAGATATCTAGTCTCGTGTGCTCCCAGATGCATCTGGTGGGGCCACTGTGAGATACAGGATGCTGGACTAGATGGGCCTTTGGCCTGATCCAGCAGGGTTCTTCTTCTTATGTTCTTATGTTATTAACTGTAAAGGAAGTCTGCCAGCACATGTGACATTTCTCTGGACTGGGTGAGAACTGCAAATTAAAACCTGACAAAACAAATGATCCTTGACTTCAACTCCAAAATGTGCATTTTGTTCTTCCAATTGTTATAATTTCTTGGGAGAAAATACGAAATATTCACCTGTCTTCACTGAATGAGACTCAACCACTATCAAGTCAAACTATGTTGAACCTGCCTTTGTATTCATGTTAAAGATCTGAATCCTCTTCAATAAAATAATGAGGTGACAATCCCCATTCAGCATGTTTTCCTATGTCTGAGGTAGGAGAAACCTCTCTGTTTCTGCCACCTGAGCCTATGTCTCTTCTGTTGCTGCCATCAGCACCACCACTACAGCATTGTGGACAGAGGCCATGGCCAACTTCAGGAGCCCACGCTGCTGCTTTTGAGAATGCACCCACCACTCAGCTGATAGGCAGGCACACACTTTTAGTAACACTAAAACATTAGGCTGAATCCAGATTTTGTTTTGGGGTAGATGAAGGTGGGCAAAGAGTAGATGGTGGGATTTCCTTCTGGGTAAACAACTTTGGTATTTTGCTATCAGAAATAAACCTCTTGATCTGTGCAAGCAGCAGTAGTCAAAGGAAGGAAGGAAGGAAGGAAGGGAGGGAGGGAGGGAGGGAGGAAGGAAGGAAGGAGTTGATGGTCGAAGGAAGGAAGGAGTTGAAAGAAAGAAAGAAAGAAAGAAAGAAAGAAAGAAAGAAAGAAAGAAAGAAAGAAAGAAAGAAAGAAAGGCTAACCATCAAGGACCTTAGCCACCCAAGCAACATTCACAGCTCATGGAAGCAACATTTTCCTTCCTGATTACAAATAATTGCAGTTGGATTTTTTTGCAATGATCTTTCTTCTGTGGCATTTTCTCGCTTCAGTTCTGTGTTGTTTTCTTTCTCACTTTCACCGAATAGGATCTTTAGTTATACAAATAGGTATATTGAACTCATGTAGGAAAAACACTCCGCTAGCTGGATAGCCCAGGGAGTTAGGCTCCTGGCTGTGGAGTCAGAGACTGGGAGTTCCAGTTCCCCACTGTTTGTCCCAGGAGAAAAGCCTGGGTGGCCTTGGGCAAATGACCCATTCCCAGGGCACCACCAGAAGAAGAGAATGGGAAGCAATTCTGAGGGCTCTCCAACTTGAACACCTTGGAAAAGGTCTCCACAAGTCAGAATGGGATATGGTTCTGGGGAGAGGGGGAAAAAGAGGCAGGGAGATGGAATGGTAAAAGAGAAGTTTGGTTATCCAAGTCTGGACAGGTTCTCTGAGTTACAAATGGTGTTGATAACAGGCATGCATACAGACAGATCTCTTGTCTTTCGGAAAAATCATCCTAGAGACCCAGCCACAAACTGCTGGACAGAGTGATCATTCGCATCGTAGCAATAACATAGTTAAGAAGAAAAGAAGATAATAGGGCATAATCTGTCTCCCCAATAAGCCTTTTTAGTTAACATGGAGCATGAACTTGACACAGAAGGCTCTTGAGGCCCATTGTGAACCCCATGGAACTTACCAGTGGCAAATCTGCTTTGCTCTGGTTTCACTCAAGCTCTCCCAGTCTGATAAGCTTATATTTCATGCCCGAGCTGGACAGGAGGGTTTCAGTCAATAACCAGCTCTCTTCCAGCAAAGTTGGAATGGCACCTCTACAGGACCAAATGGGCATTTGGAGTGTGCAAAGTGTCCCTGTGAACTCGCGCTTTGGAGAGAAAGGATGGATACATTTATCTAGAGTGAAACAGGTAAGATGAAACCATCCAACAGGTGAAAGGGATGGCTTGTAGACATAGGGCCTTCTCGGCAGCTGCCCCCAAACTACGGAATGCCCTCCCAAGTGAGATCCACCTGGCGCCAACATTGGTGACATTTCGGCAGGTAAAAATCTCTCTGTTCCAGACTTTTTTTTTATTGACACAATATCGATTGTGGGTCCTCTGATGGCAATTTTAGTGCAATTTTAGTGTAATGATTTTAGTGTAAGGTTTTTATTATTGTTTTAATTTTTTATTGATATTCTATGTTTTAACTGTTTTGACTCTTTTGATTGTAAGCCGCCCAGAGACCTTTGGGTAGTGGGTGGCATATAAGCTATAAAAATAAATTAAAAATAAAAATAAAAATAAACTAGTCTTGGTGAAAGCAGCCCTGGCATTAGGAAGGGTGAAATAGCTGCCTTGGGGCAAAAGTAGGTGTCTGGTAGCAAGGCATCTACAATCACGATGTCCTACACCTACTAAGAGCGCACCATTACAAAAATCTTGACTGGGTTATCCTCAGCTTTATACCCAAAGCCCGGTCTCTTCCATGCATCGTCTCATCTTCCTTTCATGCTGTCCCGTAACCTCCACCGTTCATGCTAGCCAAGGAGGTTTCAGGAAGGTGCCTTTTGTAAGCTATCTTTTCAGTCTTGGGCCAAAGAAACAGATGTTTTCCTCACCAATCTAATTTGGAACCTAATTTTAAAAGCCGGGATCATAATACTGTATTACCAAATGTAATAAAGCCATGTTATGAGATTTACAAAGAGCCATAAAGACATTCAAAGCCAGATAGCTGGGAAAGTGAATGTCCCTGCAATAGACAGAATTTTGTTTTCATTCATATTGAAACGGTTCCTGTTAAGGTTATTAGGCCAGGTAGCTCTCAATTTATGGGCAATTAGCAAGACTGGCAGTCCAAATATACATCTGTACAGTGCAGAGGAGTGTACACCACCAAGATGTATTTGGACTGCCAGTTTTGCTTAAAAGTGCACCTCAATGCAAGCAGCGTGCGTGAGGCATGAAATGACATCTTTCGAAACATTGGTTGTTCCCCCTCCTTTAGGCTATCCTTTTTTGTGATTCAAGCCATTAAAAAGTAACTGTTATTTCCTTTCCTCACTGCTTGCATTGAGGTGCACTTTTTAGTAATTAAAAGGCATCAGTTTTAGCTGTGAAAAACTGGAAAGAAGTTAATGTTCAAACATTACAACAAAGACTGATGAAGCTGTTTGGATGAGCAGCGAAACGTTTCTATCTCTCAAAAAGGAGTCCAATAGCCATGACTCAACTTCCAGATAAACTCACCTGGATGACTGAGAATCTTCACAGACATACAACTAGAGTAGTAACTAACTACATTTGTAGGCCTTGGAAGAATGTTCATCTCAACTACAATGGGGGCATGTAATCCATGGGGAGTCAACCCATGTAAAGTCTGCTGGGCCAATGGGTCTACTCCAGTTCCAACTAGGTGACCTTGTGGCTTGCAGCCATAACTAGATATGAACTTCTCAAGATCTGACTTGGATGGAGAACTCACCATATAGGTATGGTGTGGAGCTGAGAGAAGGCATCATACATGCCTGTTTCACTGTTTGTGTTTGTTATGCCTTGCCAAATCGCTTCCAACACATGATGAGCTTTTCAAAGCATGTGCAATATGCAAGGAATGGTTAACTATTATCAGCCACCAAGATTTATAGCTAGCTGACTTGCATTGGAACTCAGGTCTCCCGAGACCCATTCCAATGCTGTCCTACTTTGGGTACATCCTGAGAAGACAAGATTCTCTGGAAAAGGCAATAGTGCTGGGAAGGGTTGAAGGCAGCAGGAGAGGAAGACTGAATATGAGATGAACTGATTCTCTAAAGCAGCGGTGGCCAAATGTCAGCCCTCCAGATGTTTTGGACCAGGACTGCCAGAATTCCAAGATTTAATTGCCAATGACAAAGGAATGTGGGAATTGTGGCCCCAAAACATCTGGAGAGCACTACTACTCTAAAGGAAGCCACATTCTTGAGTCTACAAGAGCTCATCAGGTTGTTGATGACAGGACATTTTGGAGGTCACTTACTCATGAGAACTCATGTCTGAGGCAACGTGACAGCACATAACAGCTACAACAGTATGGCTAAATATTGCTGTCCAAAATGTTGGCCTTACAGACTTCTGCAGTGGGACAAGCCCTTTTGCACACACCCATATACATGATATAAATGTCCCCTCTTGCCAGGGATATTTTTCAAAGAAAGGAAGGAAGGAAGGAAGGAAGAAAGAAAGAAAGAAAGAAAGAAAGAAAGAAAGAAAGAAAGAAAGAAAGAAAGAAAGAAAGAAAGAAAGAAAGAACACTCAAATAATGGAATATTGATTTGCTAGTCCTAATGTTTTTCTTTGGGCACCTCCGGTCAAGTCACATTCCTCCCATCAATTGTTTTCTAATCTTTTCACCGAAAAACAAAAGCTCTGCTACAGAAAAAGCCTGCAGGTATCAGAGCATCCATCAGGGAACACTGCTAAAAAGCGGCTAATCAAATTATGTGCAAACCAGGCTTATTGCTGGCTAGTTCATTGCTTACAGCTCTGTTCCTTCCATTTGGTAGCACACTTCAATGGCGGCTCCCTGAAACGGTCCAGGGAGAATGGGCATTTGATTGCCTGCAACCTACGGTACGAGAAATTCATCTCTAGCATCACA
This sequence comes from Phrynocephalus versicolor, assembly GCA_023846285.1. Taxonomy (NCBI): domain Eukaryota; kingdom Metazoa; phylum Chordata; class Lepidosauria; order Squamata; family Agamidae; genus Phrynocephalus; species Phrynocephalus versicolor. The sequence continues at coordinate 6,214,560 of JAHTLZ010000213.1, read as the reverse complement.
ACGAGTCCAAAACCGTTTTGTCAAGACTCTTCTAACAATCAGCTCTGCTAGTTCCATCGGAGTGGGGCTGAGACTTCATATGATCAGTCTAGAGATGAGCATGAGATGCACCATGAGGCAAGGAAACAAAACTAAACAAAAGGCCATGAATTTGGTCACGTATTGGCTCTTTGGGGAAACGTAACTGCCCACAACAAAATGAAAGGCTGGATTATTATCAATTATTATCATGGTTCATGTGATTCAGGCCTTTTTGGGGCAGCAGAGTGGGCCCCACATGTCAGTGGTGCCAATCTCACACTGAATCAAAGAGCACTCTTCTGAGGGACCTGGTTTTTGGAGGACTATAATTTAGATGTCTTGAATCCAATCTTTCCCAGACTAGGAAGAGGTGGAGTGAAGAGTCACCTGAGGGGGGATATGATTGAGACGTACAAAATAATGCAGGGCATGAGTAAAGTGAATAGAGGGAAGCTCTTCTCCCTCTCACAAAATACCAGAACTAGGGGACATAAACTCAAATTGAGGGCTGGGAAAGTAAGAACAGACAAAAGAAAATATTTTTTCACCCAGCGCGTTGTTAGTCTATGGAACTCCCTGCCACAGGATGTGGTGATGGCATCTGGCTTGCATGCCTTCAAAAGGGGATTGGACAGATTCCTGGAGGAAAAGTCCATCACAGGTTACAAACCATGATGGAGAAGTGTAATCTCCAGGCTTAAAACCAGGGTACTTCAAGGGCCAGATGCAGGGGAGTGGTATCAGGAGACAGAGATCTAGTCTCATGCGATCCCAAACTCATCTGGTGGGGCCACTGTGAGATCCAGGAAGCTGGACTAGATGGGCCTTTGGCCTGATCCAGCATGATGGCTCTTCTTATGTAAGCCCGCCTGTGAGTTTGGCAGCTTTAACTCCTACAGCAGTCACTCTGCTGCTCCCAGAAAGTCTGAATCACACCGACCATGAAAACAGTTCCGTTCGTCCAAAGGGTCGTGAAAGACTGTGGTTTGCAAACAACACGAAAGCACAAGCCATCACGAACTGCCATTTGCCTGGTTCGTGCCCATCCCGGTTTATAACCAAACAAACCTCTTATTTACAGAAAGAGCTACCTGACAGATTGGAGATGGGTGAAACATACTTCTTGTGGGAACATGGTTAGAACAAAGTGGCCATGAAGGAGATGCCCCATGAAATTTCCTCCTACATAGAGCTTTCCTATCCCATCCCACCCTGATACTTGTTTGTGTATATACTGTATATATTATGTACATACTGTCCAGTGTCCATCAATACTCAAAAGTAGCCATCTCTTTACCTTCTCATAAGGCTGAGCTGAACAACATTTGTGTTGGGGGAGACTGTCAGAAACGCCAATAATCTAGTAGGAAACCTTTTAAATGGCATGTTTAAAACAAACAAATCCTCTGTTGCTGATTACTAAAATGTCAAAACTCCTATCGTACGGGTGGACAACTATTGATATTTCTAAAATGTCGGCCACTCGTTCGCTAACAGAAGAAACACTTCAGAATGGGCAGCCCAGAAGACCTTTTTGTTATTAAACAGGACCTGTTGATTGCTCTAGAATCCGCAATTGGCCTTCCAAGAAACCATCAGCTAGATTGGGCACCATCAGAGCAGAAGTAATTTAAGGTAAGGCTGAAGGCAGAGCCCAAAGCTGGCTTCCAGGCTGATGTCTTTTGGCTGCTTATTGGAAGATTTATGATGAACAGCCTTATTGTCTGGCCCAAGTGGATTGAAGCTTGGAAAAACCTACCCAAAACAACGTCAAAGAAGGAAGTAATGAACAAGGTTGAAAAACGAAGAAAAACAAGTTTGTTGCAATCAGGAAAAATCATGCAACCAAGGAAAAGACCTGCAAGGAAATTGACGAGTGGAAGTACCTTGGAATGTGACTGGAAATACAGTGGGAGCTCAGCCATGACATAGAAGTCAGAACAGAGTTGTACCAAGGCATCTTCCTTAAGATGAAGAATGTCGTATTTATTATTTTATTTATTTTATTTTTACAACTTATATTTCGCCCACTACCCAAAGGTCTCTGGGTGGCTTACGATCAAAAGAATTCCCTGTTCTCAATACCCCCTAAACCACTGAGCTAACCAACAGTAATAACATTCACTATTTGGTAGGAGAGGAAGAAGAACACTGATTTCTGAAGCACTGTATCCTTTTCGTTCTTATACCTCCATGTTTTCTAAAAAAAAAACATGCTAACAGGAGTGGGAGAAACACAACATTCCAGGCAGAGAGTTGTATTCTGATCATTTCATCTCAGAAGAGCGGATCAAGTCCATTCATACCAGAAAGAAGCCAAAACTAGAGATGGGCACGACTCGGCGAAATTTTCGTTTTTGTTTTCGTTTTTTCATTTTCGTTGGGTAACGAAACAAAAACGAAAATTTTTCAAAAACAAAACGAAAACGAAAACGAAAATGAAAAATTTTGCCGTGTTTTTCGTTTTCGTTGCGGCAGACACATTGAACTGAAAAGAATGCAAACGAAACAGAAATTTTTCGTTTTTGTTTTCGTTTTTTGTTTTTGTTAGGTAACGAAATGAAAACGAAAAATTTGCAGGAAAACCCAACGAAACGAAAACGAACCAAAACGGACCCCTAAACGACCAAACGAAAAATGAAAAACAATTTTTTTGAGTCGTGCCCATCTCTAGCCACAACGTCCAAATGGCTTTCACTTTCTACTTGATTTCTTCCTCTGCACCACACAGTGTTACAGAAGGACAGGCAACTGCAGGGGAATCCACACAGACCAACTTGTTAAATGGGTTGCTTAAAAAGGGAAATAAAAATTTAACTTCTAAGCATCCTGATCGGAACATTTTTTGCATGCTTACTGCTCTATGAAGGGGCATGCCCTTGTGCCCACCCCTGAACATATTCTCTATTCATTTCTAAGAATGCACATGAAAGAAAAAAATATGTATCGACTTAACCAAAGAAACCTAAGAAAACAATTTGCAGTGACAGCTAAAGTCTCGGGGCTGTGGGACCAAATATCGCCAGCTACCCACCTGCCCTCTGCTGCTGTGACAATAACCCATATCAAGTCTAAGTAGTCATTGCGGATTTCTACAAACAGGCAGAATAATGTTTATTGGGCACCAGCGATTGAGCATTCTGCTGCCTGACGTGCTTGCACATAACCTTGAACAATGCAATATACATGTGTGTGTGTGTGTGTGTGTGTGTGTGTGTGTGTGTGTGTGTGTGTTAAACCAAGTGCTTGGTATTTAAGAAAACAACACAAAAGTCAATGAGGAAGGGTTACTTTTGAGATAGCAAAAAAAGAAAGCAAGCAAATGTCAAATAATGTCAGAGAGAAATAGTTCATATATGACAACTATAAGGGATGACTGTGAGCATCAGTTGTTGTTTTCTAAATCCCTTGTGGGTATAAGTGGTGTGGCCTCACTAAGGTACGTCTCCCTATTGTTATGTGTGTGTTTCTGGACATGAAAGACAGTAGGAAGCCTGAAAGGAATGGAGACTAGGGCAAGCGAGGGCTGGAGGCCACGAGAACAGCCCTGGAGCTGTATATGACCCCACAGCCACTCTATGTCTATCCTTGAGCTAAGCAATAGTTGGTTGGCTTGGGTCATGCAGTGCCAGAGGTTGGAAGTTTGATTCTCCGCTAAGCACCAAAGAAGGAGCCAACCCTATGTTGGCCTTGGGCAAGTTGCACAATCCAAGGACACCCCCCCAAGAGGATGGGAAAGGTAAAACAACAGCTGTTTGAACGAGCAGTGAAACATTTCTATCTCTCAAGAAAAAGAAGTCCAGTTGCCACGACTCAACCTCCAGATAAACTCACCTGGATGACTGAGAATCTTCACAGACCTTACCTTCCAGGTACATTTTTGTTTCTCTTTCAAAGGAAGGAAGGAAGGAAGGAAGGAAGGAAGGAAGGAAGGAAGGAAGGAAGGAAGGAAGGAAGGAAGGAAGGAAGGAAGGAAGGAAGGAAAAGTGTTTTTTTAATTCCTGAAAACTTCCATCAGTGGGTGGGTGAATACCTGTGTGATGGTGCCAACTGCCAAGCTTCCCATTCTATTTAGTTATTTTTCTATTGGGAGGGTATTTAGGGTAATTTATAATTTTCTGATACAGTGCGAAAGGTAAATATCTGATGCTCAAGGCCACCAAAGGCACCACTAATAAAGTAATGTCGTGCTTCCTCCTCTTTTCCACAGCGGGCACTACTTTTACTGTGCCCTTTCCCTGCTGGATTTCTCCCACAAACTTCTGTGCATCTGGTATAAGCATGGCAAAGTTTGGGCTGGAAATCGTATTTGCCACGCCAGAACATGAGCTGAATTCAGGGAATCGTTGCCGCTCCGTTGTAAGAGTTGGCTCTCGGTTCCGTCAAGCCAGCCAATATTCTTGGCAAAGTAACATGGCAACATCTTGGGGGGAAAGTGTGAAATGAACAAGGAGGCCCTGGGCAATCATTGTTCTTAGCAAGATTTCATTTTGGCCTCTGTATCCCACACATGTTTCTTGAACATCTGATTGGGTTTTTTTTTTTTATGGGCACGGTTGTAGTGAGACCTCCTTGTGCCAAGCAATGATGCATTTATCTGTTCAAGCTATTATGATTATACACCCATTTACTCCCAAGTCTTCTTAGTTCTCAAAACCCTCTCTGAGTCCCAGTTGCTTTTAAAGGTGGGAAGAAAGCCTGCAGCTCCTTCTCTTTGCGCAGAATTGAACTGAGGTTTCTTTCCACGCTTCGGTCAGTATCCTGTTTACCGCTGCCAGGGCAAAGCACCCCCCACACAGAAATCGTTTGATCTCCAGTCCAAGGCTGGAGGCCATCGCTGCTGATTTCAGCAGGGGGGGTACACTCACACAAGGAGATATCACAAGTGAGCTCCAGCGAAAATGTCAACACCGTATACAACGGAGCATTGAACAGATAGAAGAGTCGGCTGCAGGCATGAGCATGTGATTCTAATGAGCCCAGATGGCCGAGAACCAGCTGAGCACCCACAAGGCCAACTGAAACTTTACGCAGCCTAGGAATGTTGGACATTGCCCAGGACCACCCTAGGATAACCTTGCATTAACCTAGTGCCTAAGCAAGAGGAAGCTTAGGTGGGTCAAGGGGGAAAATCATCCAGCTCTCTCTAGTTTGGTTTGGGTACATCATGAACCAACAAGGCTCCTTGGCTAGGACAATTATGTTGGGGAATGTGGTGGACAGCTTGGGGGATTCTCCAATCTCCAGCACTCACCATGGAATCTCAGGTGGCTTCTGTGCTCCATTCCACCCATTTCCAACTCTGGTGGACTGTCTCACTGCGTGCCTACTTGGATCCCAGGGTCCTCACCATGTTGGTCCACGAACTGGTAATCTCGAGACTAGACTACTGCACTGCTGTCTCTGTGGGGCTGCCTATGAGATTACTGAGGAACCTTCAGCTGGTGTTCCCTGTACTCGTGTTTTACTTGGTTATTATTTATGAAATATTTGTTGTATTTTGACTCCCCATATATATCTATTAAAAGTTCTAAAACATTACTCAAATGGAAGACATGTGCCAGCCTTCCACGGCATAAATACATGGATAGGATTCAAGCCAATAACTTGCAATGAATTTAACACCCACCTTTGAATTTTCGCACCGGGGCTGCAAAATGTTATTTCAGAGAAAATATGGTTTGGCAACAATTTGGTCTTACAGTATATGGCCTGATATCAGGTCAAGGGTGGTGATGGGCAGAAAAGAAGTCATGTTTACTTTAAAGTCCTCTGACTATTTCATTTGTGCAATTTTGAAAACTTCAGAGAGCTACTCGCTACCAAACACACAGGCACATACAACTCGCAAACAAACTACAGGCAAACTGTTTTTGCATCAATTATGCCTGGTAATGGAAGCTGTAATTGCCTGTACCCTTCTGGATGCTCCCCGTACCAGACAACAAACCATGCAACATCCTTTTAAGGTGCACCTTAGCCTTCCCTGATGAGGTGGAGGGTGTTGCCGCCCCATCCTCCAAATGAAATTTTGATTTCTCCCTGTGATTAGAAACGAGACGTCTCCCAAGCCCATGCTATTTCCCTTAATTGGTGTGCTTGTCAAACAGGGCAATTTCTGCTGAGGTGCGCCAAGGTGGCATGACCTCAAGAAACTCAGCGCCATGTTTGAACTTTGGGGATTAAAAGTCTGACCGTGTGAGCTGTGTGAAACCTCCTCTTCTTCCAGAAACACAACCAGGAAGGCTGGTCTCATAAGAACATAAGAAGAGCCATGCTGGATCAGGCCAAAGGCCCATCTAGTCCAGCATCCTGTATCTCACAGTGGCCCCACCAGATGCGTCTGGGAGTGCACGAGACTAGATCTCTGTCTCCTGATACCATCCCCCTGCATCTGGCCCTTGAAGTACCCCGGTTTTAAGCCTGGAGATGGTACATCTCATCATGGTTTGTAACCTGTGATGGACTTCTCCTCCAGGAATCGGTCCAGTACCCTTTTGCGGGCATCCAGGCTAGATGCAATCACCACATTGCTCTAGTCTGGAAAGTTAGGTGGTTCCCCAGGGCTGAGCTACTGGAAACTGAACCTTTAACCTTTTATGAGGTAGGTCTGTCTTCCATTAGTTCCCTGAGCTCTCGCTCAGGAAATAGGTGCAGTATATAAATCTGAAATAGTACTGAAGAGAAGATGGCCAGACTTTTCTGCTTATATATACTGCCCCATACCACTTCAAGTAGTCTCTGGGTGTTTTACAGTTTTTAAATACAGTATGCAGGCTACACATCCCCCCGCAAGCAAACTGGGTACTCATTTTACCAACCTCGGAAGGCTGGAAAGCTGAGTGAACCATGAGCCGGCTACCTGGGATTGAACCCCAAGTCGTGAGCACAGTTTTACCTGCAGCACAGGCATTTAACCACTGCGCCACGAGGCCTGCCTGATGCAAAGGACAGGATGGCTCCCCTTCACCCTTTGACTGGACTGGCAGTACATTTATTTGCTCTTATTTATTGACCCCTTACTTCAAACAGGGACCACCGCATAGGTCCCTCTGATATACTTGAGGTTAACAATCAGGCATATGGGTTGTTTTGAAGGACGTCTACAATTGCTCTAGGGCAGTGGTTCCCAAACTTGTGTCCCCAGACATTCCTGGACTGCAACTCCCAGAAATGTTTACCAATTGTTGTGCTGGCCAGGGTTTCCAGGAGGTGCAGTCCAAGAACATCTGGGGACCCAAGTTTGGAAACCACAGTTCTAAATAAACAGTGTTGGGTTTCTCATGGCTGCCCCAATATCTCCCTCCTTCAGCCACCACCTCACTCAGTCTCAAAACCTACCATGCTTCCATTGCTCATTCGGGAACTTGGCAACATTGCTCTTTTGGCTGGGGGTGGGGGTGGGGGTGGCTCCCAGAATTCCATGACTGGCAGGGAGATTCTAAGGACTGCCATTTAAAAAAGCGTCGGGGGGGGGGTACCATTCCAATCACTTATTCCGGCTACCTGCCTGAGACACCCTTAGGGTGTAGTGAGTCTTCTGGTTTTCAATCCTTTAACTCTGCTGCCATCGTGTGGTTAAACTGCACAAGAAGCATCCATATAGGTGACTTTTTGTTGGCTGTTCAATCTCGCCTGATTTCGGAAGCTAAGCAGGGTCGAGCCTGGTTAGTACTTGGATGGGAGACCACCAGGGAATGCCAGGTGCTGTAGGCGCCTGGAGTAGGAACTGGCAAGCCACTCCAGTATTCCTGCCAAGAAAAATTCCATGGACATGGGGTCATGAAGAGTTGGTCAGACTGTAACGACACCGCACATGCCTTATTTTCTTGCTCCTGTATTCCAGCTGATCTCTCTCTCTCTCTCATCACAACGCAGGAAAGGAAGGACTTTAAGAGTGCATGGAGGGAGGGGAACCCACTCGCTTTCCTGTATCCCATTCCATCTCTTCCAGTTCCATCAAGGTCAGCATTCTCTATTCTGACTCCCCAAGGTGGTCTTCCAGGGATGGTAAGCAACCTTCACGCCTGTGTCCCAAATCCTGTGGCTTTGCTACCCAGCTCAAGGTCCCAAACCTGGAGTCCCGAGTTGTCTGCCCATGGCCAACCCTCAGGATTTGGCACTCCCATCCATGACTCGGACTGCACATGCGCTGCCCAGTGGATAATCTGGTGCATGTGCAGAGGCACAGCCCAACTCCAGGAAGAGACGTCAGCCCACCATCTCTGTCCATGTACCTGTCTAGCAGCCTGTGAGGCTGGAGGCAGTCAACGGCTCCAGATCTGCTGCCTCTGAAGATGGCGGGCAGAGGGTGGCAGTGGCAGCAGGGAGGTCTGCCCATAGAGAGTTGGCAGCGTGACTCAGACAAATGGGTTCAAGAAATGAACCGAACTGTAAGCCGGCCGCAAACCCCACCCTGCGTCATGTCACCAGGACTTAAGTCAGACTCTATAGCAAATCATTGTCGTGGGTCCGAGTCTTTGACAACTCAATCTGTACCTGATACTTGTGAAAACACTCTTCTTTAGCTTCTGCTGCCACTGTTCATTTACTTATTTTCCTATTTCTACTCAGAAGAAGTGGGACTGACACAGTTGGTAACACTTCCAAATACAGTGACCCCCCGCCTATTGCAGGGGTTAGGGCCCCGACCCAAACTGTGATAATTGAAAATCCGCGATATCCGGATGTGGGTCAGGTTGGGTCTGGAGCACCTAGCTGGGGGCTCTTGTACTTACCCCCAGCCTGACACTGCCCCGAGTGGGCCTTCTGGAGGCCCCAAAAGGGCCTCCCTGCAAACCGGAAGTGACTCCAGAAGTCACTTCTGGTTTGCAGGGTGGCCCTTTTGGAGCCTCCTGAAAGCCCAGGAAGCCCTTGCAGGCCCGTTCGAGGCACCACCAGTCCTGGGGTAAGTAAGGGAGGCCTGAAACAGGACTTTCCCCCCTTACCCCCGGGGGGCCTTTTTTCATATACTGTTGTCCTGCAATACAGCGGGACCGCAGCATATGAACCGCGAATGGGAGGTTGAACACTGTACAAACAATGTTTACTCAAGTGACTAAAAGTACAGAAATAAATAATGTGTGCTTTAAAGTGTTGTTCTGAACGCCAGCCTGAAGATGACGAGTGAGACCTCGTCGAAACGTCGCCAAAACAACCAGATTTCTACACGGGAAGAAACCCGAATCCACCCTAACATGCATACCTATACCCGTGAAAATCTACGAAAACATATATATAGGGACTGACTATATATATATAGTCAGTCCCTAGCTTCCTTAAACCAGTTCCTGACCATTCCCTATCTCTGACAAACACGTTGCACTGATGCCAATCAACTACCCTCTCTACTCCCAGGATGTTCCTTGCTCTCCTGCTTGCTGTCTCTGGCTCTCCTCTTCCGTTCAACTGTCACTCTTTTTATAGGGCTCAACCCTGCCCACATTCTGGGATTGGCTGCCTATTAGCATATTCATGTAATTTTACTGCAGGGGTTCTGTCACAGTCATGAATCGAGAGTCTCCATCGCTCGTCTTTTCTTTTGTCATCTGAGTTCCAAGCTGGTGGATCAGGCCAGGCTTGGGTGAGCAGGTGGAAACTAAAGAGCTGACTACCAATCCTTTAATATTGTGTGCAGAAGATTACTGCAACAGATAACGCCCATGGGACAAACTGCAGTTGCTGAAAATGCCCTCTTTTTCACAAGCATTAGAAGAACAAGTGTCTGGTCCATTTTTTCAGGTGGCCCTCTGAGCCAGATCTGAATGCCTGCAGCCACTTATCCCAACATTCGGCTAATTATCCCTGTAAGTTATCCCAAGTGTGACTCTCCATATGAAGATGGACAGCTGCTTGCTTCATAGAGAGGTACTTCACATCCATCTCATTGCTGTTTGTGGTCCCACTTGGGACTGGTATGAAGTAACCTAACCACACATCCATTGTGGGATGAGGGGAGTTTGTTCCGACCACGCCCCCTGAACTGCGATTTAAGCGGGATGAGAGATTCCCCTCCCTGGCCTCGGGAATCTGCTCATCCCGCTTCTCGTTCCGAGATGAGTGCCTGTGAGGTAAGGCTCATCACGCAACATGCCATTCTCCATCTAGTGGCAGGAGTGCAAAGTGCCATTTGCCAGTACCTTCCCTATGGAGTCAGCAACGCAGTGCAGAGAGATTAAAAGACAAATGCCTCAAACTTAGCTCCGTAACGCATTGAAGGCAAGGCTTTGGAGAATTGAAATATTGAAAAATGGTAGGTCGGCCCGGAAAAAAAAACGGAGAACAAGGGCATGGAATTTCACATCTCATCACGGAACGAGGACATGCGGTAACAGTCATGCCGGTATCATCCATCACGCCCGTGCGTACACGGGAACAGGGACAGAACCAGAAGACCACGTGACTGCAACCGACATCAACACGCAACAAACTTCCTCCCGGGATGAGAATGGACGTGAAGTAACTGTCATAGTCAATTGAAAAGGAGCGCTAGGAAGTTGCGAGTCAGGAATCCTGGCAGAAACATACAAGCAGTCTTCTAAAGAGCAAAGCAGCCTTAAGACAGTAGGTGTCAGTGTAGACCTTTCACTGCTAAGTTTCCATATGTTCCCTTTCCTAAAGGGAATTCAGCCAGCTCATCCCTGTTACATTTTTCTCTGGGTTTTTAAAAGTTGGATTTATTGATTTAGTAGCAACTTCTTTCATTGTGCCTGACCCCCAATTACCCTTGGTTTCTCAACATTCTAGACCAGCACTGGGGTCGCATGTAGCTACCAAACCAAAAGGGAAAAAAACCTAATGGCTGATGTCGCCATTTCCTTTGCAAAAGACTGTTTCATTTCCCAGGTGAATATTTATTTATTTATTTATTTATTTATTTATTTATTTATTTATTTGCTTTTGTAGATTGCCCAACTTTCCAATAAGGAACTCTGAGCGGTGAACAGCAAGGAGTAGGACAATAAAGAACACATCATAAAGGTCACCTTTTTGTCCATGCTGGCTGGAGTATTCTGGTAATTCTCATCCCTCAACAAGTAACTTTCCATATTCTGAGTCAAAATAAATAATACATTTCATGGGGCAGGAGGGTGACTCTAAGCAACTTCCTTTGTTAGACAGAGGATCCACCCCAGCTTTTTTGCTATAGGTAATATAGACGCCACCCTCACAGGTACTGTACGTCTAGTGGGAACACATGAAAGGGCCTTCTCAGCTGCATCGCCCAGACTCTGGAACTCCCTCCCACTAGAGGCCCGGACTGCCCCATCTCTTCTGTATTTCTGGAAACAGGCAAAGACCTTTCTCTTCAAGCAAGCTTTCCCTGAATGATGGACTACCTATTAGACTATGTGTCTTTTATATGAATCTACCATACATGATCAAATACCTGATCAAATAGACATGATCAAATAGCCAATTATAACCTTGTGTGATTGCATTGGCACTGTGTTTTCAATATTAGTTTTTATCACTCATAACTTTTACATGGAATTTTTACTCTCTCTTGAACTGCTTGCATTTTGGTAGCTTTAATGTTGTCCCTCCATTCCCTGTTCTCAAACTTTAATCTGTCTAAGTTGTATATTGTCCCTCATTACTGTAAGCTGCCTTGGGTCCTTGATACTCTAAATAAAATAAAATAAAATAAAATAATATTCTGCCTCTCCACTTCTGAGTACTAGGAAACTGACTTGTTCCCAAGTTTTACAAAAGTACCAGGCATGCAAAGGAAACTGGGGCTTTAAAATGTACTAAAAGAGTTAACCATTTTTGCGGATAGGACTCTTTTTTGCAAATCATGCCTTTACTAGGTGCAAAGGAGGGGGGAACTCACCTTTTTAAGTTTCTGCATATATTAATAGTATTCATTTAAAAGCTTTGAAGTTCAAGGCCTTTGAAGATGTAAAGTAATACACAAATTCAAAGGGTTCTTGAGTTCCTTACATCTGTTAAGGGGAAGTGCACCTATTTTCTGGATGTGTGTATGCAAAGAGCTGTTGGTGCCGTAATTTGTTTTTCCTGTTATCCAGGCAAATTGGTGATCTAATTTCTTTCCTCTACCTGAAGAGACAGTAAAGAAGAACCGTTTTAAAAGAAGTTCCCTTTGGCATTTTGCTTCAAGTATCAGGCCCTCTTAATTTTACTCATTGTTCTGCTCTTGTTTGACTCAAGGGACCAAGAGAAGAAAAAAGTTTACATCCCACCAACTGTGGAAGTTCAGAAGTGTATGTGTGTGTTCGCATGTGAAAGAAGTTCTCTGTCAGTAGAGACATCCACATGTCTGTGAATATTCCCAGTCACCCAGGTGAGTTTATCTGGAAGTTGAGTCATGGCAACTGGACTTCTTTTCTTGAGACTGAAACGTTTCGCTTCTCATCCAAACAGCTTTATCAGTCTGAGGAAAGCTAGTTGTGAGTCCTCTATTTCAATCTCTCAAGAAAAGAAGTCCAGTTGCCATGACTCAACTTCCAGAGTAGACATCAACCTTCCCCCTCTCGTGACCAGCAAAAACAGATGGGCACGAACCACCAGTTCATTCTTCAGACAAATAGTTTGTTGCACTTCCCAATCTTACCTCTTCTGGCTGGCACCTGCTCAAAGGCAGAACCTGGAGGAGAGAAGCCAGGGCTCTACCTCTGAATGGGCACCCACCAGAGAAGATGGGATTGGGAAATACTGAACATCTATTTGGTTAAAGGACGGACCGGCATGAGCTGACGAAGTAGTGGTTCGTGCCCATCTTGACTGGCGTTTGGTTGGTTGGTTTCCCAGATAGGGTGAAGTGGCAACCCCAAAATCTACACAGAGGGGAGCCATGTGTGGATCATCTTCCCTGTTTAGCCACCACAGCCGTTTCTGCCATTTCTGTTTGCCCATGGATTCCCACCACCACCACCACCTCCAATTTCATACATGCAACCAAGAAAATAACGTGAGTTAGTTTAGAGGCAGGGTGGTTTAACTGTAGTACTGCAGCCGAAGACTCTGCACATGACCTGGGTGCAATCCTGTTGGGCTCAGGCAGCCAAGTTGAGGTTGACTCAGCCTTCCATCCTTCTGAGTTCGGTAAACACAGCATCTGGCTCACGGGGGGTGTTTGTGTGTGTGTGTGTGTGTGTGTGTGTGTGTGTGTGTGTGTGTGTGTGT
>JAHTLZ010000213.1:6173161-6195779 GCA_023846285.1 Phrynocephalus versicolor | reverse complement strand
TATCTATCTATCTATCTATCTATCTATCTATCTATCTATCTATCTATTTGATATCTGGGCCAGTCTACCCCTAAGCTCCCATCACATGTAGTTTCTCTGCTGCTAGTCCCTAGACTTAAGAGATGCTGCTAAGACAATAGCAACAGAAATTTAAAGAACAGATGAAGCAGAGCAGATCAGAAATACAGCAGGCCATTGCTGAGCTCAGAAAAAGTTAATTTCACCTTTTTGTTTGTTTGTTTGTTTTATGCCTCTTAGAGGCAACCAGAGTAGCCCTTTCTATTCTCTCTCTCTCTCTGCAGAAGCTAAGAAGGATGAAGTCCAGATCAAATCTTACTTCAGCCCACTGAAGGTTGGATCCTTAGCACCTAACTATCCTGGGGAACCACGAAAGGGCCACCACCGCAAACAGAAGGACCAGCAGCGCATCTCTCAAAAAGCGTTTCAGGCTGTACGTCCCACGCTTCCGACCGTGGCCGTGGGCTTTAAACCACTCGACCACTTCTTCAAAGCTGTACTGCTCTGGTTCATACCCCAGCTCTCTCTTGGCCTTTTCCAAGCTGAAATAATGAGTCACGCCTGTTTTGTAAACCTCTGTCCGCGTCAGGAGGGGCTGGAAGTTATATAGCCTCCCCACCACGGAATGGACCATTTCAGTGAGAAAGGCAAAGAGGTAAATCAGAGACAGCGGGAAGCGGAGCGTCGGGAACGGGTACCCTAAACCTTCCACCAGGGGCCGGAAAAATTCAAAGTTGTTGACCGGTCGTCCGTCGGAGATGAAGTACGCCTGGCCCGCGGCCTTATGCTCTTTGTGAGCCTCCAGAGCCTCCGCGGCTAACAGGTGAGCTTGCACCAGGTTGTCCACATGGACGAAATCTACGCGGCTGCTGAGCTCCCCGTAGAGAAACCTGAACCACCCCCGTTCAATGTAGGAGACGATCCGTGGGAGATGCCTCAGTTCTCCGGGCCCATAGATACCAGCCGGCCTCAAGGCGCAGGTTCTTAGGACCCCCTGGCCCCGTTCGAGTACTGTCCCGTTGGCCTCCAGAACCTTCATCTCCGCTAAAGCTTTGGTCCTTGAATAATGGTCAGGGTGCAGATGAAGAGGGAGATAAGGCAACGACTCGTCCCCGTTCTCTATCACCTGGCCCCCAAAGACTACATTGTACGTGCTTGTGTAGATGAGCTTCGGAACGCCGGTGTTCCTGCAAGCTCGGATGACATTCTCGGTGCCTCTCACGTTGACGTCTTCGATACGCTTTCGATTCAGCTGCTCCCGGCCGGACATCCCGTACGAAGCAATGTGGAAGACGCAGGTGACGCTGCGGAGAGCGCCTTCCACTTCGGAGGGGACACGGACATCACCCTGCACAAATGTCACGCCTTCCGGCATCTCCTGGACGGGTGGGGAGACGTCGAAAAGGACGACGTCCACATTCTTCTTAGAAAGGGCCGTTCCTAGGCTGAAGTGGGGCAGGTAACACAAATGGAAGACATTTCGAGAGTAGGATAGGGGGAAAACATCAGGAAATATTAACAGCTGCCTCCTTGAACCAGTTCTAACTTCATTATGGTGTAATGGGTAGACCACTGGATTAAGACTCAAGAGAACTGGGTCTAATTCCCTGCTCAAATCCCTGTAGTACAGTGGTTAAACTGCTGTACTGCAGCCATAACCAGGGGTTCAATCCCAGACAGCAGGCTCGGGGTTCACTCAGCCTTCCATCTTTCCAAAGTCAGTAAAAATGAATATCCAGTTTGCCATAGGGCAGAGGTTCCCAACCTGGGAGTCGGGACCCCTTTGGGGGGTCGAGCGGCCATTTCACAGGGGTCGCCATGAGCCAGTGAAGACAAAGGCACAAATGGCTTGGGTCTGGAGGGGGAGGGGTGGTATATAAGCAGAACACTTTGCTTACGTAGCTTTTGCTTTGCTTGGCCATGGAAATTTATTGGGGGGCAACAGCAATGGTAAACGAGTCCTTAAACGTCTCTGTTCGGATGAGGATAAAGAGGAGAGAGATGTATACGAGCGTGGGCTCATTGGAGGAAAGATGGAATTTAAAGGTTAATAAATATATATGAACACCTCCTGTATCGCTCCAATGAAGGATAATATTTGTGGATGAAAAGATCGATTAATATGCCTCTCCCCACCCCATCCCACCCCAGATTTTGCTCAATTACAGTTTCCATAATCCTTGATCATTGCTGGACATGTCTTTAGATAAATTCCTGCACTGGCTGGAGTTGATGGGAGGACACCACCACACTATCTAAAGTGCTAGGTGATTAAACTGGGCAGGGTTCGTGATTATTTGAACTATTCACTCCAGGAGAAACCTTTGTTCCAACCCTTTGACTTGTGGGCCTTACTTCACAAAAGCAAAGGGTTGTTCCCACCGGTGTGAAACCTGTTATTTTCTCTATTTCAAAGGCAACTCTTTAATGCACTAACCGGAAACCAAAGTAACCACTTCCTCCTGTAATAAGGACTTTTTCCTTGATGGGATTTTCACCGTCCATCTGATGCTCTCTCCTCCTGCCTTAAGCCAACCAATCTATAAATAAAGAGACACCATTATAGTGGCTTTTGATTCCACACAGAATGCAATAGGAAGCTGATGAATCAGAAGCTAAACGGTAACCCATCTCGCAAGGGGTCGCGGTTAAACCCAGATAGTCCAACATCCATCATGAATATGTAGATATATGGATATAAATAGTAACGGCTCTGCCTAATACCCTGTAAACTGAGGGGGTGCAATTTTGCAAGGCTTAAGTCTCTTAGAACTCCTGCCATGCAGTCCAAAACACAAGTTTGTTCTAAAATTATATTTGTGATCCACTAGAAGATGTGTGTGTGGGGGGGCGAGGGTGTTTTCCCATTTAAATACACACAATTAAAGCCATTCCGCACCCATTCAACAGCACTTTCTATATAATTATTCATCCAAGGCAGGGTGCCGCAGAGATTTTTAGGTACCAAACGCCAGCTCCGTTAACCCTCCCCCTTGGTTGTTTCGCATCGGCTCCTGCCCGGGTAAGCTAGAGGCACTCTGCACATGCTCAAGGGCTTTCTCTTCCCTTCAGATCTAACCCAAAGAGGAGTTAAGAGCCCGGTGGAAAAGCAAGGACTGAGAGCCAGGAGGAGACTGGAGCTCACAAGCAGTACCCCTAATTCTTCTTGCTTCCTTAACCTCCTCTCCCCACTTGACCCAACAGGGCAGGAAGAGAAGGTGGGCTGCCTAAACACCCTTCTTTCTCATTACAGGTGAGTAGCCAGAGCTTCAAGCAAAGCAAAATATCTGCCTGTCTGTCCGTCTGTGTGTCTGTCTTTCTATCTATCCCTCCTTCCTTCCTATCTATCTATCTATCTATCTATCTATCTATCTATCTATCTATCTATCTATCTATCTATCTATCTATCTATCTATCTATCTGTCTGTCTGTCTGTCTGTCTGTCTGTCTGTCTATCTATTTCTTCCTTCCTTCTCTATCTATCTATTCCCCCCCCACCCCACCACCACCACCACCACTACCTTCCAAATGCCTTGCATTCAGAAATTTAGCCATTGCACGTGAAAGTGGTGAGACGGGTGTGGGGGTGGGGTGGGGAAAAGGGATTACCGGGAGGCGGACCGCAGGTCGACTGGGGACAGCCAGATCCTCCTCCCTCTTTGGATACCCTCCCCCTCCCCCCCCCCAGCTGCGATCTCCCGGAAGGGAAGCAGCAGAGCTGTTTCGATACCTTCTTCCTTCCCTTGCCTGCTTGCAATGCAATGCAACGCGACGCCAATGCAGCTGCTGTCACAGCTACGTCGGCTGCAACGCCCCCATCACCCCACTGCCTGCTCCTCCTCCCTCTCTGGGCAAGGCGGAGCACGCATCCCGCCCGCCTGCCCGCACACAACACAACGCAACACAACACTCTCTCGCTCTCGCTCTCGCCCAGGAGCCCGCATCCCGCCCGCACACAACACAACACACACACACACACACACACGCACACACACACACACACACACACACACACACACACACACACACACACGCTTGGCCAGGAGGAGATGCCCTCCTCCCATCCTGATCCAGGATGCTCTCTCTCAACCCCTCCACTCCCGGGGAACCCTGCAAGCAAAGCGACCGCGGCTTCTGGCGTCCAGCTCCGCGACCTGAGCTTGTTCTACCCCCGCGCCTTCCCGTAGTGGCCGCTATGGCGCCCTGGGACTACATCTCCCAGAATTCCCTAGGAATGCCCAGGGGGTTGTGGGATTCGTAGTCTGGCTGCTCAGATCCAGGAGCCTTATAGTTGCAATCATTCCTGTGCCCTGTACCTACTTGGGAGTAAATCCCACCATTTTAAGTGGGATTTACGTTCCTGAGCATGGATTACAACACATGCACAACTCATCCCTTGGGAGTTTCCAGAAAACTAATTTTAGGCACTTTGTGGGTAGCTCAGTGGTTTAAGATCTGGCTGTGCGACCAGAGGTTGGTAGTTCAGTTCCCCAGTGGGTTACCTGGGCAAGCACTGGAACTGGTCCCTTCCAGGTTTGCAGTTCTAATATTATTACCATGATTTTGAAAGATGACTGCCAGTTTTGTCAGATGGCAGCCCACCCACTTTTTTTAAATGCACGCTCTCATGCATTGGATGGTGCAGAAAAGTGCTTAATGGTATGAGGCAGGATCAGCTCTTGGGGGAACTCTGCCGCTGTTTTAAGCAAAAGGGCTCAGCTCCACCATTACACAAAATGAGGCAACTGCCTCAGACAGTGAAATGACACAGCCAGGTATTCATTCCACACTTCTCATGCCAGAGACCAGTGATTCAGATTCCATTTGGTGGGAAAGGGGCAGGAAATCTACAGTACCCTAGATCTTACTCTGAACGTTGTGGGAGCCACCCTACCTTGGTGGTGGGCCATAGCCTCAAAATTATTTCAGCACCACGGACACCTCCTTCCCTGCATGCCATTTAAAAACTAGAGTGGATTTGCTCCATGTACACATACCTACACACCTCAATGGGACTCACCAACACGCAGTGGCCTTTCCATTCCTTTTGCATGGAGCACAGAGCTGTGAATGTCACACAGGACAGTCTGGAAGTTGTACTATTGTCCACCTAATGAGCCTATTCAGAACAAGGCAATGTGAAATCAAGGTGAACTTAAAATTGGAGGCCTCACCACTAACTTTCCTCAGACGGATGAAGCTGCTGGGATGCATAGCAAAACGTTTCGCTCTTACAAGAAATCCAGTTGCCATGACTCAACTTCCAGATAACCTCACCTGGATGACTGAGAATCTTCACAGACACACACAGGACAGTCTTACACTCCCTCAACTAGACCACTAGGGTATCAGAGGACCTTCACCCATTGCCAGTATTTATGAGATACTGTAATTAAAACTGTAAACCGCCCAGAGACTACTTGAAGTGGTATGGGGTGGTATATAAGCAGAACACTTTGCTTTTCTATAGAGTACAGTAGAGTGATCACCATCCTTTGGTTCAGGCAGCCGAAGGTCTTAAAGCTTAAAGCGGATTTTATTAATGTTGACTTTAACTATTTTTATTTAAAGTCAGGTTTGCTTGTGGCCGAGGACTAATTATTTGTTGATATAAATTGTATGTTCACATTGTATTGGGTATTATAAACCACCCAGAGACTTCTACGCTTCACGAGGCAGTATACAAATTTAATTAATTAATCAATCAATACTTTATCTCAAAAGAAGGGCAGCCCTCCTCTTAACACAAACTTTTCAATTACTTCCCAGAAGCTGTGTTCTCCTAAAGTTTGCCAAATTCTGCTCCTTCAAAGTTTCCACTCACATGATCCGGTCCTGCCCTCTGAAGCATAAGAGAACAAGTATAACCCATGTTAGACCTCGAATGATCCGTGAAGGTACTGGTTATTCTCTTCGGAAACAACTGCAGGTTCAGGACCACAGAACATAGATTAATGGCACATAGATGAATGATAACCACCCTTATTTATCACCCTGGCAACCTGGTACCTTTAAAATGTTTTGGCCGATGACTCCTAGGCATCCATTTGGCTGAAGGTTCCTAGAAGCTGTGGATCAACACATGTGGACAACCATGCGGAGAAGCTGCCGTAAGCACCTTTAAAACAAAAGCAGCAACGGGAACAGCATTCACAAGCCTATCTGATCAAATTTCTCAACAGGTAAGATAGCATTAATGAAAAGTCCCCCTTGCCAAGTTATTCTTGAGTTTCAAATGTAGGGAGTGGCTATATGATATGGAGGCAGGCTGGTTCACTCCTTGGGCTGGCAATCAGATGCCAGAATCAACTAGTTCAAGCCCAACTCATTCCTCACTGCATCTTCCTGGGTCTCTATTAGGGGCTACTGTTTTTTGGGGTGAGGGTAAGATTGCTCCATTTTAGTTTCTTTCGAGCATCCACTGTCCTCAGGATTGAACCAAAGTAGAGCCCCTTTCGTCATGGTGCAGTGGTTAAACTGAAGCACTGCAGCCATGACTGTGCTCATGATCTGGGGTTCAATCCCAGGCTCAGGGTTCAATCAGCCTCCCAATCTTCTGAGGTTGGAAAAACAAGTACTCAGCTCATTTGGGGAGGCAATGTGTACCCTGTATAACTGAAATGTAAACCGCATGGAGAGTGCTTGAAGCACTACGAGGTGGTATATAAGCAGAACAATTTGCTTTGTTTTCAATTTCCCATTATTGTTAAGTGGCTTAAGAAGACCGCTTAGCTGCTTAACAATATAGGAAAATCGAACATTTCCCCTGTCTCCCTGCAAAAGTTTTTTTTAAGTCTATTAAAACAGCACTTTTAAAAATTAAACATGGAAAGCTTGTTCTCAGAAGGAGAAGGGGAGTAAAGGGGGCAAGGAGGGGGGTTTTGTTTAATTATTTTCTTAAGGAAATTGAGCGAAATAGGGTTACTTCCACCCAAACTTTTTTTTTACCCTATTTAGCCTAAGCCAGCCTGTTCCAACAGAATTGTCTAGCTAGCCCTTAGAAATAAATGGCAAATAGCTGGGAACAAGTTTTAAAAGGAGCTGAATATATCCTGCAAGACAAAATATTTCTGTCATCACATCATTACCTTTAATTTATGGCTCTTAACCACCTTTGACCTCTTCCTCAAACGGAGTTGTTGGGTTCTGCCCAAGGTGGAATCTGAGTGTTGTTCATTAAATAAAATAGACACCTCTTCTTCCCTGAGTAAATCTCCTCCAGTTTGACCTTTTAGACCAATGGTTCTCAACCTGTGGGTCCCCAGATGTTCCTGGACTGCAACTCCCAGAAACCCCTTCCAGCACAGCGAGTGGTGGAGGCTTCTGGGAGTTGCAGTCCAGGAACATCTGGGGACTCCCAGGAGACAACAGTAGGGAACTGAACTCCCAGCTTCCAACTCTGCTGCCAGATATCTAAACCACTGAGCTATCCTGTCCGCCTATTAAACACACACACACAAACTTGCTTCTTGAAGCCTTTGGCTTCTTGTTCTCCCTCGCAAATCCAAGAGGTGGTGCTATTGAGCCAGTCAGCTGAACAAAGATACCCAATGTGACCATCTTTTGCAAGGGCGCCTCTTCCAGTACAGAACCAGGGTACGGGCAGCCAAAAGCCCAGAAAGAAACTCAGCTTATTTTGTTTGCTCAAATATAGTCTCCGGGGTTCATGGGGAAATGCAGATGATTCTTCCCAGAATCAAGTCATCTTCGGGAAGACAATGTGATCTTTAATCCTACTCATGAATTGGTATATAAACTATAAGAACAGTCCAGCAAATTCACTACAACAAATTTATAAGAACAACCCAATGGGATCCAGTTGTTTTTTCTTCAAAGTTTATATTCAAATACCTCTGCAATACCTGGCATGGAATATCTAGTAGGGTTGTGAATTTCATTCATTCGTTCATTCGTTCCTTTCTTTCTTTCTTTCTTTCTTTCTTTCTTTCTTTCTTTCTTTCTTTCTTTCTTTCTTTCTTTCTTTCTTTCTTTCTTTCTTTCTTTCTTTCCACATAAAAAGAACCTAAGGTGCTTTACACCATTAAAGGACAATATTTAAAGGTAAAAACAGTAAGTGCACAAATACTAAAAAGATTCAAACTGATACTCTAAGGTGTATGTGTGTGTGTGGTGTCATTACAGTTGTGACTGACTCTTTGTGACCCCATGTCAATGGAGTTTTCTTGGCAAGGAATACTGGAGTGGCTTGCCAGTTCTGTAGGCACCTGTAGTAGGAACTGGTCACGACTGTAACAACACAACACAAACACATACTCTAAGGTACAATTAACAAAAGCCATACCAAAAAAAAAAACTCATTCAAAGCAGTGAGGCGAACAAAATAAGAATCCGTTTAGAAAACTCTTTTGGGGCAGCCAGTCAATGAAGGAAAGCTTGCCTGGAGGGGAAAAAAATATCCTCTACCGTCCCTATGGTTAATCAGATCTAACTTTAGGGTACAAAGGCACACTGAGATAAATGTATGGACTTGTGGATTTGACTGGCCTACGGATATATGGTCAATGGAATGGACTACCGATCAGTGAAATCGCGTGCCTATGGAAGGGAGCTGAGCAACTTTGATTTAGCTTGATTTACAGTTTCCTGTTGGCAAAAAGGGGTGAGGATTCCTTTGCACAATGGAATGGGCAAAAATAAAACACAGAAGCAGGATGAGGGTGGCAACAAGGCTTTGATGTAACTGGAAGACATTGGAGCAAGATCCTATGGGCTACAAGGCTGGCTACTTTCAATGACTCCATACCCAGAGTCTAAGAGGTGCTGCGAGACATAGAGATGACAGATAGAGATGATACAAAGCATGTTGATTCCAACTTGCCATTGGCCAACACCGAACGGGATCTTAGGGGTGAAGGTATAGAAGTCAACCAGAATGCAAGAGAATTAATGGGTGTCAGTAGAACAAAACACCGTTGACTCAGAGCCATCCTCTTATTCATGCTGACATGCAGATACATTTCCATTTGCTTATTCTCTTGCCGTTTTTACTTTCACGGATTTTCCGTGAGGTCTTGGGGGTCTTAGTTTGTCTTGACTGTGAGAGGACCTTCCATTTTTACAAGATTAGATCACTCTTTCTCGGAGATTCTGCTCCTTCCTTGCATACACATAGACACAGAGAGAGGGAGAAAAACGCACACACCAGAGATTTCACTACTCTATTTTCCATTTGGCCTTCTGATTGTCCCCTTTTGGATCAATTCTTCTGCAGTTCTTCCCTTGAGTCTTCAGGAACCAGTTCCCTGGAATAAGTAGCTATACGTCTTTCCCGCTCAGTCCCTAGGCCAAAAACCTAGAAAGCTTCAAAAAGAGTTTTTGAATGTCATTTTGCATGACTATAAATTCATCTGATATTTTTAAGACAGCTTCTGCTTTGCCTTTTTCATAGCCCTTGATTTCTTTTACATGGTGTCTTCATTGTGTAGATCCTATTCTCTGTTTCCCTGTTGTGATTTAAATGCATTTTCACATGAATTTAACTCTGGAGAGACTCAGGTTATATCTGGCTACATCTTTCACCCATCCGGGGTAAATAAAGGACCTCAGTTTTCACCTATGATCACATCTTATCTCAGGCAGTGAAATAAAATACAATAAACCAAAGCGTCATAGCATCTTAAAAGACTATAATATTTTAATGGAAGCTTTTGCGGACCTTATTAGATCACTTTGTTAGACAGAACTAGCTGCCTGACAAAGTGGTCAGTGATTTAGGTCTCTGGTTGTAGAAGCAGAATTTGGAAGTTCAGTTCTCCACCTGGCCTCCTTGACAGGAGGTCCCTTCCAGCCGTGCGGTTCTAAAGTTATTAAAATGTCCATTCAAACTTACATTAAAATATAATCGTCTTTTGTCTTTTTCTTATTTTTCTGTTGCATTTGCCTGATAGGTTTGCACAGACTAGTGTGGCTACATGCTCTAATATCACACCTCAGGCACACCTCCTGATAGATAGATAGATTGATTGATTGATTGATACGGTTTGGTTTGGTTTGGTTTGGTTTTTATAGCTCCCATCTGGCTGCCAGGGTCACCCTGGGCAGTTTATAACACAGTAATGTAAAAAAAAAAATTAACAACTTGAAACAATAAAGAACAGTATCCATAATAATAACTCAAAATCAAAAGTCAAAGTCAAATTAACAGATAGACAATACACAGTGAAATCTAAAAGCAGATAAAGAAGTTTAGAGGCAAGGTGGCAGAACTGATAATATAATGGCGAGCCACCACTGTATTATAATGTTATGAGCTCCAAGAAGCCTGTCTAAAGAGCCGTGTTTTAATGACCATTTGAAGACACAAACCCACAAAAACCAGTGAGAGGGCCAGGTGAATTTCAAGCAGGGGAGTGTTCCAAAGAAGAGGAGAAACCACCGAGAAGGTGGGCCTTGGTCTTTTCTTTCCAAAATTTTCTCAAGGTCAATATTCTCAACTGCTCAGCCTGGGAAGAATGCATGGGCGAGACCCCACCATATTAGATTTCTGATGCTTAAAAGGGTCCATCGATAGCTGAGTGTGCCATACCTCAGAGCAGAGTGCACTGCCATTGAACAAGGGGGATCCAATATGCCTTGAGTCCTCTGTAGAGATGGGCATGAATCCCAAAAAAAAAAGGCATTTCGTTTGCCGTTTGGAGGGTCCGTTTCGGTTCGTTTCCGTTTTTCGTGAATTTTTTGCAAAAAAAATCGTTTTTGTTTTTGTTTGTTTCGTTACCATTTCGTTACCATTTATTTCAATTTTTGTGATTTTTTTGGGATTTTAAGCAATTCACTTGCATTGCAGTAACAGAAATGAAATGCACGACAAATTTTCCGGTATTTCTGTTCGTTTTGTTTCACTTTAGAGACAAAATTCGTTTGTCGTTTTGTTGCGTAACGAAACAAAAAAAACAAAAACGGAAATGGAAAATTGTTCGTTTCGTGCCCATCTCTAGTCCTCTGGGATACTCTGCAAGAGATGGTGGAAGTATGCAATTAGCTATCTTGTTTTAAAGCACTTATAAAACACAATGAAGTAATTCACGTCAGCATTAAGAAGACGTAGCTAAGCTATACCATAGGATAGGAGAAGTGAAGAAGTGAAGGACAAAGCCTGTCCTTATAGATCTGAATGCCATTTCTCATAAAGCAATAAGTATTCAGAAACAAAAACACGTATTGCTTCAAAGGTTTCAGGATTCAACATATATAAAAGAAGAAACAACAAATTTACTCCTGAGATGAGTTAGTAATGCAGTTCATGAAAATATTGGAACAAAAGGCTGGTATATTTTATATAAGGATTTTGACACTCGTGACTGTAGATGTTTAAGTGATATTTACCATGTGTCTCTATTCTCTGTGAGGTCCTAATTGAATTTGCCTTGTAGTTGATGTATAACCAGCTGTACCGCACTGCAAAACAGATGGCCAGGAAAAGAATTTCTTGCTTCCCTACTTTTGTGCCTAAATCTCACAGGAGGAAAATAAAACCTTGATAAAGCCATAATTGATGGCTTTCTATACTCAGGTATATAGAAATAGGTTGGATTGAACCTTCCCCTGGATATACCCTGAGGAATGGTTGTTGCACCATCCTTGTGTCCTGGGGAAATAAACCATAATCATTCTAGCAAGAACGCTTGAGGTCGTATTCTTGAAGACAGGAGAGACACTGTGTTTGAGCATGTTTTTTTAAAGGATTGTCAGCATTCCAAAATTTTATGAGATCTGTTCCATATGGACAGGATTTACAGTATTAACGTTGATATGTACATCCAGGGTGTCCAGGATATTAGTGTAATTTATCAAGGATATAAAATATCCAGAAAACATATCAAAACAAAATTGCTTTAATTAAGCCATCCCACTGAGTCTTTAGAGTAAAAGCATCTAGGTAGTTATTAGGGGGGAGTCTTATCTTAGAGCTTCTTTGCTAGGATCCAGATGTGGCTGTGTGTACAAACATGTTAACAACTTCTGGATACTCACTGTTGTTGTCAACTTTAGATATTGTCCTTCAATACTGTAAGCTGCCTTGGGTCCTTTTCAAGGAGAAAGGCGGAGTAAAATATTTTAAATAAAAAAAGAGAACACAAGGATAGGTAGGAAGGAAGGAAGGAAAGAAGGAAGGAAGGAAGGAAATAGCCTGGAATATTTCCCAAGGAGAAGGAGAAGATGGAATGGGTCATTTGACTCTTCAAATTTTCTTAATGCAAGAGAATTATTAAGGTATCGTAAAAATCTGTCCATGCCTACAGTCAATCTTGGCATTGTTTCCCAGATAACGAGTTCTCAGGAGTGGTTTACTCCCTCCCTTCCTTTGGGGACAATTTGTGTTTGAAGATGTAAACTGCCGGTTGTGTAGCCCACCTAACAAATGGGTGCAACTGGTGGGAAACTGCATTCGTCCACCCCTTGCAAGCTTCCAAATTTCACCCAGGTCCTTATTGTCTTTCCTGCCTCACATTGTCTACCTGACATCCCAGCAAGGTTAAGGTGCCCTTGTCTCCTCGCAGCTCCCTTATGATTACCAACTTAAGCTAATTGCCCAGATCCATCCTTACCTTCACGAGGGCTCTCTGAGAATGGTCATGCAAGCGCTGGTCATCTCGAGGATAGACTATTGTAATGCTCTATACATGGGGCTCCCCTTGACCCTTATTCGGCGACTGCAGCGAGTGCAGAATGCTGCGGTCAGATTGGTGGTAGGTGCTGGTCGATTCGACCGCATCACCCCCATTCTGGCATATTTCCACTGGTTACCCGTTACCTCCCGAATAAGGTTCAAGGTATTGGTTTTGATTTACAAAACCCTCCATGGTTTGGGACCAGAATATCTGATGGAGCATAGCATCCTAAGATCAACATCGGCCCGACCCACCAGAACATCACAGTCCCATGCCCTCTGGATCGCCACCCCCCTCCCGGGAGGTGTGTAAAACTTCCACCAGGAACCACACCTTCTCTGTGGAACCATCTCTCAATGACATCAGGACTGCGGAGTCCCTCCCAGCATTTAAGAAGTTACTAAAAACCTGGCTCTATATGGCTGCGTTCGGCAATCAAGGGGGTTGATTTATTCTTTGAGTAGGGATCTGAGTTTTCATGTCTGCCTGTTTTTTACCATTTTGCTTTAATATTATCATTCTGACTGTTTGTTAGTTTTTCTTTCTTTCTTTTAATTTTGGGTTCTGCTGGTGGTTGTTCATTATTATTATTATGTTCATTTTTGGAACCTGTTTTCATTGCTTTGATCTCTCTATTGAGTTCCCTTTCGGGAAAATCTGCTGGTATATAGATATAAAAATATAATAAATAAATAAATAAATTACCTCTTCACATACCATGTCTCACATAGTCTAGTTACCCCCTCCGAAGTGCAACGGCTGCACTAAGAGCACCATTCACCCATTCAGAGCTTGTGTGTCATGCTAATTGCATCACCCACCCTTGACACTTCCAAAATTGATCACAGTAATTGCGCTCTGGCTTGGGTTCAAGAAGAACCACAAGGACTGTTTGTTCTCTCTTTTTGGAGTCAGAAGAGCCAGCGGTAAGGAGGTCGCCGTACAGCTTTGAGTCCAAAGACTGGAACCTCTTTGGATTCTGAAGACCCTCCCAGGTTGAAAGCATCACCGGAAGGTGCTTGTGATTCAATCCATCTTGAGTGTCCCACTGTAAAATTAGGACAGGTGACACTACAGCCTCTGTGCAAAATATTGCTTTATGTTGCAGAGTTTTGAATTCTGTGCTAAAATTCCTTCTGCTATGCAGTAGGACAGAGATCCATATTTTCCCCAGATTATCCACCCCTTTCTCATCACCTAGCCCTTAAATGTCTCAATCACTCACTGTAAGGCATTTGTAGGAGAAAGAATAAAATGTCTCATTGCGTACAATTGAGACCGGATGAACAGCTAAGGGGAAAAATAACACCACTAGCTGACTTCAACAGACTGAAGAGAGGGAAGAGAACATCAGAGAGGCAGGACTTTCTTTGAATGCAGAGACAGGAAGGAACCTTTACTTGGTGCTGGATAGATTGACAGTCACCCCAGCCCATGAAAGGTCCCTCCCACCGTAAAAAGTGGGAAAGTAAAACAATGTTTCCTTGCAGCCATGCTGGCCACATGGCCATAGACTTGCACAACACTGGCTCTTTTGGCTTGAATACAGAGATGAGTACCACCCCTAGTCGGACACGACTACCATGCATGTGCGGGGGGAACCTTTACCTTTACCTTTACCTTTAAAGTATGTGAAAGTAAGTCATGAACAGAGTAGGGCCCTCTAACTTAATGGAAATTATGGAGATGTTGACTGACTAAATATCCATTGAGACAACAGTCCTATTGTTGTGCAATTTTATATGCTGAACAGCAGGAATTTGCTCTACTGTATATTTTACTTTGAATGATTTCTTATTACTTTATATTCTCTCTTGCAAATTGTCTGTACACAACCCAGAAAATGTTATTTGCCAGGCACTGGGGGAGCAGCAGGAAGGCATAAATAAACCTTGTGGCAGGGATTTCCAGAAACGTTGTAATTATGCACTCGGTGAAGGAGGATTTTCTCCGGCTCATTCTAAATCTTCTGTAAATTAGTTTTAGAAGATGACCTATGGCATGTGGGATTTAACAAATTCTTTCCAAATGGAGCAAAAGACGGGACAAGAACCCGGAATGTTGACCGTTTGGGGTGCGGGGGTAGGGGTAGAGGAAGATTTAATTTCTTCTTTTGAAAACATCAAAGAAAAGATCTTTCCAACATTTTGGTTTATCTATGTTTCCAATCATGGAAGGTCTGAAAGCATATACAGCCGAACATGCTTCCAGGCTTTATTTAAAGATTTTGCATTCCCCGATGTAAATGTCTGAACAGCTTCCAGGAGGGGAGGAAACAGAAAGGAAGGACCTAAGCATTTATCCTCTCCCTGCCTCCCTTTCAGTTCTCTCCATGCTTTTAGGCCAGACACCTGAATAGGGCTTTGCCAATCAAGATTAAGACAACCCAGAGCAAAGGGAAATTTTGGGATGCTTTTGACTCTTTTGACTTTGGCAGTTACTTCACGTCCTACCTTGTTCCGCGATTACGTTTGTACCATGACAGCATTGTTTGCTGTCATGTGGTTTTGTCCCTGTTCAGTCCCTGTTTCCGTTTACTCACGGTCGTGATAACTTGTCTTGTGACAAGTGTTACTTCGCGACCTTGTTTTGTGACAAGATCTGCTTTTTTGGGGGAAAAACCCATAAAAATAAAGGGCGCACCACACCCCCTGTGCTTCGTCTATTCGAAATGTCGATCCACAGCACTCAAAAGTATTACAGAAATGGACGGTAGCAAGTTCACGAGAGGAAGATTGCCTTCGTTGGGTGACAATTGTTACCTCACGGGAACAGGAACAGAAACAAAAGAATTCCCCAGCCCAGGGGCAGGTACAGCTTGTCACGCTCTGTTCCCGGTTCCAGGGGCGTGGTTGAGACAACTTTTTGCTGTCACGCTATGGACATGAAGTAAGGTTTTTTTGTACCGGTCCCAAGCGGGATAGCAAAAAGGGACAAATGGGATGTGAAGTAACTGCCTTCCTGGTGTTGGTCCAATTATGTATAAATTAATTATAAAAGCACTATTTCCTGCTGGTTCAACCACAGTCATATCTTGCTTAAAGGTCTTGGATTAAACTAACGGGCACAGGGGATGTCACCCATTTTGTGTGCTTCAACGGTGACTGTTCTAGGGCACAGGTGTTTAGCATGTCAACAAAACCTTGCTTCTTTCTTATGGCTGCCTTAGCACACTTTTATGCAGTCAGTATGAGAACCGCTTCACCCCTTTTGGTAACAGCACATAGTTTGTTCTCACCTATAAGGTCCCTAATAGGCTTCTTGTATGCCAACACTGTGCTGAAAGGAGCAGAGAGAGTCAATTGGGAGGAAAGACAGCAGGGATTTAAGAAACCAAAACCCTGGGTAGGTGGGTTCAGGAAAAGAAAGATGGTTGACTTCCAAAGTGTGACCACATTATTTTTTTAAAAAAACGCTCTATAAATCAGACTGGCTGATTTGCATATTTTTGTCTCCTGTTGACAACATAGTCAAAAAGGAAATGCAAACCACCCCAGAGTCCCTCTCCCCATCAGCGATTTTGGTTTTCACTGTTGGGAGCTGCTACTTAAAAAAAACAAAAACAAAAACAAAAAAATTGGACCCAATCAGTTCAGGCAATGTGATCACTTGAACCAAAGCAGAAAAGCTACTGTACAGATACCCATGTCGGAATGGCAAACAAAGCCTTTGATTGGCAACACTTTCTTTTGTTTTAGTAAAGCGTCTGGCCATCACGACTTTTCAGGGTTGTTTTTGCAGCTTAGTGCCAGAAAACAAGAGGATGAAATGAGAAGACAACCCTTGTTTAGAGCTTATTAAGTTTAACAGTGCTACCTGCAAGGCTATAAAAAGGCTACAAATAAGCTGCAAACAAGGCTTTCTTCCTGTGTAGCCACTTATGGCAATTTCCTGGTGTGAGTTCCCAGTGGGTGAATGTGAGTGAATTCATGCTTTCCGTGATTTGTCGTTGCACTTGTTTTTGGACAAGGAGCTCAATTGTTTCTTTTTCTCCCTCTGTGTGTGTTGAGCTGTGGTGCGAAGGGCAAGACAAACATGGAGATGGGAAATGGTTAAAACTGATTGAGGGCGTATTCAGTTACCCTGAATATTTCCTGTTTTCTGACTTCACATTGTCTGAAATGTCTTGATCAGATTGAAGTATTTTTTTTAATGAATCAGAGCAATTAACATGAAACCATCGATCATTGCTTCAAGAGGGTTTAGTGTGAAATCCTTTCACTTAGAGTAATAAGTTACATTGGCCTCACTGAATCCCATGGTTTGTTAAATCAGCTCCTCAACGGGCCTACTGTAATTGTGACTTACATTAGTATAGTAGTTCACAGTTAAATTAGGCTCAGTTGAATAAATGGAGCAAATCCCCATTGGCACTACTCTAGTGCGATTTACTATGCTACACAACAGGATCATGCCATTATGTACCATTTCTCCTCTGTTTTGCCATGTGGAAGTAGCATCAAACCCTTTAGCTACTCACCCTTTTGGGCAAGGAACCAAACCATCAGCATGTGTTTTCCCTTGGCCATATATTCTGGCTACCTTCAAACTTCGCAAGGTTTTGTGAAGCAACAACTAGGACGCCCTCAAGGAGAACCTAAAGCCATTCGTTTCCAGCTGAACAAGCTACGACACTTGCATGAACCACACAAAGGCTATTGTATTTTCTCACCTGAGCTAACTGACGTGGCTGGTTGCATTAAGAAACAAGAACGGTCATGGGCAAACAAGATATCATCATGAGTGTTGCCGAAAAACAACAACGAACACTCGTTGTTTGGAAGACGTGATGGGTTGGGAAACAGAGATGTCTAGATCATTCAGCCACCATTGTTCTCTCAGTCGATCATTCTTTCCCTGTGAACTCATCCGTGCCCTTTTAATCTATAACTGGGAAGCTGACGCAACTGTGCTCCACGCCAAGGATGCCAAACCTGCGGGAGGAATGGCTTTCTGTTTCCATGTAGTGTCACCTATGTGACAAAACCATCCATCTATGAAACAAGTCCAATTACTTCGCTTTCACTCGAAAGGGAAAGGCCTGTCTTCGTTGTGCTCAGCAAGGCTGCTTATGGACCCATTTGGTGGGGCCACCGTGAGATCCAGGAAGCTGAACTAGATGGGCCTTTGGCCTGATCCAGCATGGCTCGTCTTCTGTTCTTATGTACTTCTGTTAATGCAACCTAAAATAGCATTTGCCCTTCCCCCCTTTTTTGTAGCGACATCGCACATTTGGCTCATATTCCGCTTGTGATCTATGACGATTCCCAAATCCTTCTTTTGTGTTCTGTTGCTGAACCAGGTCTCCCATGTTATGTGTTTCATTCCCCCCCCCCCCAACACACACACACCCCTTTAAGTGAAGCACTTTGCAATCCCCCTGTTCAGTTTCCTTCCGTTGTTTTCAGCCCACTGTTCAAGCTTTCTGCCTTCCCGGGTATGGGCTATTCCACCCAATTTTGTGTCGTCTGCAAATTTGATAAGCATACCCCCTGCCCCTCCTCCTCTGAGTTGCCCAAGAACTGTGAAATAGCTCCCGTTGCAACTGTGCACATCAAAGGGTGCGAAAAGTCACTCTGTTCGCTGTTGTGCAAACAGGCTCACGTTCTCTCTCCTTCTTCCTTTTGAGAGCACCCTCTTGGGCGCGTAAATTATGTAACAGCCCTAAGCTTCTGTAGGACAAGTCTTGCTGCTTCGTGCTCCGTCTTGGTTCTGTCAATCATTATCCACTCTGGGTGTCCCTTAGAAGGTGGAGCTCTCCTGGAAAGGGAAGGGGAAAAACCATAATGAAAAGGTGAGAGAAAGTGTCAAAGTCTTTTCATGCCGTCTGGCAAGCAACTCAGAGAAGCTACTCCAGGCAAATAGATCTGTGAACTGTGCCTGCAACCCATGATTTGGGAAACTTCAAAGCTCACTCCCACCACCCAAGTCGGCAACCCAACCCTCCTCCCCTGCCCCATCCCTCCCTCTCTTTCCTCCTCCTCCTCCTCCTCCTCCTCCTTCTCTTCAGATTTGAGATCCACTTTGCTATTACCTATAGCTAACGCAGCTTGGAGCCCTGCAAGGACTGTATTTCTAGTGCTGTGATTTTTGCTTTGGGTTGCAGCGGTTGGTCCTGCAGCCCTCTCCACTTGATATCATGCCTGGGTACCACCCGGAAGCTGACAATACCCTCTTGATCTACATGGGCATGACGGTGCTGTGCGGAGGGACCATCCTTTACAGAGCCAAGAAGAACCAGATGGAGAAAGCCACCCCGTTGTGCCTGGGCCTCCTCCTGCTCTTCGCTTTGGAAATCCTGTGCTTTGCGACCTTGAGAAGTTACCTGGCTTTGAGCTTATTCTTCCTGGCATGCCTCGTCTTTTACATTTACACCCCAATGCAAGCCATGCTGCCTGTGGACCACAAAGCTGTGCTCATCACAGGTAAGGGGGCATATCATGGGAAGGGGGGTTGTCTTTCTTGTTTCTTGGATTTGTTTCCGCTCGTGTGTCTGTCCGTCCCCCGCTGGAGATAGAAATAGCATCTCTTGGGAGTGCAGATAAAACGTTCCACGCTCGATGCATATCAATGCAGTCCTGGGGTTATAGGCATCAATGCTTCTCCTACTTAAAAAAAAAAAAGCTGTTTCTTTGAAGCTATAAGAGGACTTCAACTTTAAACCTGATTAGATTGATACTTTTCCAGTTTGCAGCTCAGTCTGATCTGTATCTGGGCTCAGAAGCAAATCCTGTACGGTCCAGTTGGATGTCCCCTTACGTCAATGTCTACAGACTGTGGCCAAATCACATCTGACCTATAAGAGACCCTACTGGAGTCTTCAGTGTATAAGAGATAGCTAAGAAGTGGTTTTGTTTTAAGCTGACTGGATAGTTCAGTGGTTTGAGTATCTGGCTGCAGAGATGGAGGATGGGGGGGTTGATTCTCCGCCGTGCACTCTGCTAGAATAATTACCATCTTTTTCTATCAGATGCCCCCATGCATGAGACGGCTGTTTGCAGAGACAAAGGATGGACAGTTTAGCAACTACACGGTTCTCTCCTCCGCTTACTTCCCTATATAAGATGACCCTCAATTTTTAGTCTAACAATTTAAGACAGGCATCTCCAAACTTCGGCCCTCCAGATGTTTTGGACTGCAACTCCCACCGTCTTTTGTCATTGGCAATCTAAGCTTAGAATTCTGGGAGTTGCGGTCCAAAACATCAGGAGGGCCAAAGTTTGGACACCCCTGATTTAAGAGAAAGAATACAGTGGACCCTTGTATAACAAACGGTTTGTATAATATGAAATCTGTACAACAATTTTTTTTTTTGGAGATGGGGAAATTTGCTTAACAGAATCACCTATGGGGCAAATCTGTGCAACAGATAAAAGGTCGTGATTAGGGATTACTCCATTTTCAATGCATTCCTATGGGAAATGTGTATAAAGGAAAATTTGCTTAACAGAATTTCATTTGGAACGAATTAATTCCTTTATACAAGGTACCCCTGTATAGTCTTATACATGGAAAAAAGTACAGTAATTTGAGCAGTTATAGGTAAGCTGCATAGTCCTAGGGCACCCCTAGAAGAGGAGAACGGTAAACATATTCTCTGCCTGGAAAACCCTGGAAACGATCAGCGTTAACTCAGAATTGACTTGACGGGATGCAATTGTTTTCTAAGGAGTGGCTTTATGGTTCTTATGGCTAAGCAGAGATTTGAACCCAAGTCGTCTGGATTACGGTTAGTCAATCTATCCACTACTCCCAGTGTAATTGGACTGCAATTCCCAGAAAACCCTGGCCAGCACCGTTGATGGTGAAGGTTTCTGAGAACTGCAGTCCAAGAACACCTGAGCTACCCAAGATCAGAAACAGGAGCCCTGCAGCATACTGGCCCTCATCACTGGAGGTGCAAGCCATGAAATAAGGCATGCATTATTTATTTATTTATTCTTTATTTAAAATATCTCTATTCGCCCCTTTCTCCCTCAAAGGACCCAAGGGGGTTGATGCCATAAAACAGTATTTACAAGCTAAAAACAGGAACAACCGAGTTATTCCCTGTGTTGCTTGGTTCATTGTTAATGTGAGCGCACACCTCAACAAAAGAATTACCATTTGACGTAGGGGATTTGCCTGGCTGGTTTCAGGTTTCCCTTCCCCTCCTCCCCTTTGTAAATGAACAACAACAACCACAAAATTCCACTCCGTTTTTGACAAGTCGCTTTGAACCGCGTGGCCGGCTTGATAAATTGCTGCCTGCCTCGTTCCATGAATGAGAGCCTGGCGTGTGAGTGCATAGCGCTGCAGTACAAATTGCTTATTTGCCTACTGCAAGGAATGCTGCTATTTACTGGTCAGATGAGGAGGAGGAGGAGGAGGAGGAAGTGGTCAAGGAGAGCAAGAGAAGGGAAATTTGTCAACTGGTTCTGAAAATATGGGCCATTCACAGGAAAAAATGTAGCAAATCTGGCAGTCTTAGTTGATCGATGTTTGCAGAGCAGGTTCTGCTTTCGGTGTTAATGCCAGTGAGGTCAGGATGGAGCAAGGATCAACCTCACACTTCGGTGCTCTTTTTGAGGGTAGAAGCAAATGATTTTTTTCCTTCCTCGTTTCATATAAAGATGTTGGCACCCAGTCTTGGGCAGGTGAAAAGCTGGCTTGTAGCAGAGGTGGCAGGGTGGGTGGGTGGCAGATTCCTTTTTTTGGATGAGAGTGGAGTAGCACGAGGAGTAACTGAATACAGATGATTGCATGTACTCAGAATGGTAAACCAGGCAAACAAATGAAAATATCACACCCATTTCATGTTCTGGTTATTGCCTTTATCTATCAAATTGACTTGATCTTAAGGCAACTCAAACACACAGCTGTTCTTGGAATCAAATCAACAGCCTTTAGAATGTGCAACAGTTAAGAAGAAAAGTTGGGCCAAGATGGTTCTGATAATGTAAATTTATGCCTCCCTCCAAGAATAACAAATCTTAAGGGCAATTAATTGCCCTGCTACTATTAAAAACAAATCAGTCAATCATACACCATGGAATGCTTGTGAGCAACAGTATGTCTGGCAAGAGTAAGATAATTAATATTGTTTGGTTCAGTTAATATCACCACTCCTCCCTGTCCTCCCATATCTATCTGGCTGCTATGCTCTGCAGTAACAATATTTCACATAAGGTCTCCAAGGGCAGCCCCACACAAAGTGTACTGCAGTAATCTAGCCAAGATGCTATGAAAACTTTGACTCCTGAAGCCGTTAATCCTGGCTGGAGAGGGGGAGGCAGATGGGAAATGGGACTCTTTTCCTGCCTGTTATCTTCCCTCTAGCAGGCCAAGATTTCCAATGGGTTTCTAATAAATAACTGGAAACCCTGGCGAGGCTTTTGTGTGTGCAGTATTAAGTATTGTGGCTTTCTGAAATATGCTTTTAATTAAAGAAATGTTTTAACACATTGCTCTAATTCAGCTTGGGAATAAAATCCATACAGTGTAAGGCAGAAGCAACAGCAGGCAGCCTTATTAAAGATTTCTCCAAGCCCGTGAAAAGCACGTGGGCTATTCCTCTTGCCGCCTGCACGGGTCGTGGCTGCAAAGGGTCCCCATCTGGGACCTTCAGGACCCAAGGAGCCACTCTTCATGTCAGAAGCCATCTAAGGGGGCTTCCCAGAGTGGAAGGCTCCAGTGACTCACGAATGGGCTCAGGCCCATAATGTCATCAGGTTGTTCTGAAGAGAGTTTTAGCCCTCAGCAATGGCAGCCCTCAGCTGCCGAGCACGGTGTCATTGTCACCCCACAAAAAGCCAGGATCTCACAAAAGAGTTAAATCTGATGTGCACGGGTTCGGGAGAGCTTGTCCTGTTTGTTTTGACAGATCTTCTTGAATTCCACTCAAATCTCCTTTAAGCTCAGGGTTCTGAGCCTGGAGCTCAGCCTTGTGTGTGTGTGTGTGTGTGTGTGTGTGTGTGTGTGTGTGTGTGTGT